>PVHP010012003.1:0-44775 GCA_004024765.1 Zapus hudsonius
GTGAGGTAATGGATGGTAGCCTTTGCTGAAGCACTCTGGGCAGGAAATGAAAATCCATACTCAGAAAAGTGTCTATTCCAGTAAGATAAAACACTATCCTTTCCATGATAGGACTGGCCCAGTGTATTCAACCTGCCACCATGTTGCTGTCTGGCCTCCCTGAGGAATGCTACCATACTGGGGGCTCAGTGTCAATCTCTGCTGTTGGCAGATTAGGCACTCAGCTGCAGCCATAGCAGATAAGCCTTTGTTAATGGAAGTCCATGTTGTTGGGTCAAAGAGTAACCTGCATCCCTGCCACCATGGCCACTTTGTTCATGGGTCCATTGGGTAATGACAGGGATGGCTAAGGAAAGAGGTTGGCCACCACCCATAGAACTGGTCAGCTTATCTACTTGATTATTAAAAGTCATCTTCTGGTGGTCACCTTCTGATGAGCATTAAGATGGGGCACAAGTATCCTTTTATCCTTTGTCTACTCACAGAAGTCTATCCACATGCATCTCCCCCAAATGTCTTTCTTACCAATTTTCCAATTGTGCTCTTTCCAAGTCCCAGACAATCCAGCCAAACCATTGGCCATAACCCATGAATCAGTGTACAACTGGACATCTGGCCTGTTTTCTTTTTTTTAATATATATATTTATTGACCATATATTTAGTGGGTGAACAATGAGTTGTTATCCCCAATTCCCCAGTGCCCCCCTCCCCATCCCCAATCAGCTGTATATCCTCTTCCGTGGGTCGTCTGGATAAGTCCTTGTGGCAGGGGACCATGGATAGCCTAGTAGTCAGCCTGGTTCTCCTTGCCCAAGTGTGTTGTTACTGAGGGGTGTCATGCCTCTGGATAGTCTCCCCCACCACGGCTCTCACAATCTTTCTGCCCCCTCTTCCGCTCCGTTCCCTGAGTTGTGGTGGGTGAGTATTAACGCTGCTTTAATGATGTGAGCTTAGGGGGCTTTGTGTTGAAAATTGTTGGTTTCTGTCACCCTGGCTTATCCTGTGTTGATTGAATGGCTGTGGCTGTGGGTCCATTGTTCATCCCCTAATTCTCTGCGGGGCTCCATATGGATCCTCCATGGTATGACTGTGGTGGCTCATCTCTTGCGAGAATCTCTGCTATCGGCTACAGTTGGTTGGTAGGGTTAGATGGGCCACAGCTCTCTTGCTGCATCCTGAAAAATACAAACACAATCTCCATCAGAGTGTGAGGTCAGTATAGGTTAAAAAATATACACAGTTCTGGATTACCTAGATTCTATTTTTAATAGCCTCCCCGTCAATCGGTCCCATAGTGCATCTTTTCTTGTGAGCCCAAGAGTACGGGATCCGGTGCATATCACACTGATTCCCCAGTTCCAAGGCCTGTTTTCCTTCTAAGAAAAATGCACAACCATGTGCACTGCCCAAAGATTTGCCCATTGTGAAGAATTTTCTTAACCACAGTCCTTTGGAGTTGTCCCAGAAATGGGCTATAAAGCTGCAACTGTCCACTTCTGGGATGTGCCTGCATAATGTCCCGAGTCTTCTGGAAAACATCTCCTCCCCAGTCAATGGATCTGAGTCATCTGGAGTCCTCTCCTCCTCAGTCAGTCTATCATAGGAAACACCCCATGATGCCATAGGTGCATGCTTGGGGACAGAAGGCATTGTACCAGGAATACCAACCATAGGCATTTGGGCAATGTCCTCATGCAACTTACCTGTGCCCCCAGGGCCTGCTCTAGCCTGATCCATTATATACCACTTATACTTGATGATGAAGTGCTGCTGTGCACTGCTAACTTTATGGCCTGATGGGTCAGCTAATACCCAGCTCATAATGGGCAGTTTGCATAGTAACTTGATGGCCCATTGTAAAGCATTCAGTTTCCATTAAGGCCCAATAGCAGGCCAAGAGCTCTCTTCACAGGAGAATAATTGTCTGCAGATGATGGCAGCCCCTTACTTCAAAATCTCAAAGGCTTCCTCTGTGATTCACCTATGGCCTGCCTAAGTCTCCAAATAGCATTCCTATCAGCCACTGACACTTCAGTACTATTGGATCTGCTGGATCATATGGCCCAAGTTGTAGACCATCCTGCATAGTTCCAAGCGCCAGTGAAAACTAACAGCTTTCTAAGTCACTTGGTATATGGGAGAAGTAACAAACCCAAGTGAGGAATGTGCTACCTCCAAAGTCTAGGCCCACTAGACTTTGTGATTCTTTCTTGGTGGTAGAAAGGGCTAGGTGCAACAACTTATCCTTCACCTTAGAGGAAATATCCCTGCATGCCCCACACCACTGACCTCCTAGAAATTTCACTGAGGTGGAAGGTCCTTGAAATTTGGATGGGTTTATTTCCCATCCCCTGATGTGCATGCACTGTACCAGCACTCCGGAGTGGTGGTCACTGCCTCCTCATTTGTACCAATCAGCATAATATCATCCATATAATGAACCAACATATCACCTTGTGGATGGTCAGGCAATTGAGATCCTTCTGAACTAAGCTATGACATAGGGCTGGAGAGTTAATATAACCTTGAGGTAAGACAGTAAAGATATACTGCTGACCTTGTTAGCTGAAAGTAAACTGCTTCTGGTGGTTCTTATGAACTGGAGAAGCATTCACAAGATCAATAACAGCATACCAGGTATCAGGTGATGTGTTAATCTGTTCTAGGAAACAAACCACATCTGGGGCAGCAGCTCCAATTGGAGTCACCACTTCATTTAGGTTCCAATAATCAACTGTCATTCTCCAGGATCCATCTGTCTTCTGAACAGGCCAAATAGGAGTGTTAACAGGAGACGTGGTGGGAACCACCACCCCTACATACTTGAAGTCCTTTATAGTGGCATTAATTTCTGAAGTCCCACCAGGGATGCAATATTGGTTTGGGTTCACTATTTTCCCTGGCAATGGTAGCTCCAATGGCTTCCATTTGTCCTTTCCAACCATAATAGCCCTCACTCCACAAATCAGGGAACCAATGTGGGGATTCTGCCAATTCCTAAGTATATCTATTCTAATTATGCATTTTGGGACTAGGGAAATAACCACAGGATGAGTTTGGGGACCCATTGACCCCACTGTCATTCAAACATATGCCAAAACTCCATTGATCACCTGACTTCTGTAAGCATCTACTTTAACTGGAGAGCCATGATGCTGTTTGGGGTCTCCTGGAATCAATTTCAAGTCAGAGCCTGTATCTAGTAGGACCCAAAGATTATATTCTTTTTTTAAATGTGCAGTTACCCTAGCAAAAGGCTGTAGGTCCCTCTATGGAAGGACAGGGCTAAGCCCAATATTGCAACATTTGGGAGTTATAGAGGGCTCTTCCTCAAGGGGACCTGTCCACCCTTCATTCAAGGGGCTCTGGATCTGTAAACTGGCTCAAGTCTGGAAATTTGTTAAGAGGACTTGATTCTCTGTTGCTATAATTCACAGTATTTTGCTCTGGAACTTCTCTGCTTGTACAGATTAAGCAGGAATTTAGGAGGATTTTAATCTATTTCACTTCTGGGAAAACCATGATTAATCAGCCTGTACCTTAGTTCCACATGAGTCATACCATTATGAGCATTATTTTGCTGTATATTATGGCAAACATGCTCTCCTTGCCTTTGGTGATTCAGTGCTGCCACTTGGACCCTGTTACTCCAAGATCCAGTTAGACCCATTGTATCCAAGTCACCTAATGCAGTAACTGCAGCTCCCAATGTGATGTCTTCTTTACATATAACAGCAACTACTGTGCGCTTTAAGTGTGCTGGAGCACCCCTCAAAAATCTGTTTCTTATAGTCTTAGTGAAGGGCACATCTTCTGGACCCTCCCATAGTTGAGGCAAAGATGAAATCCACTCTGGCATTCCAAGTACTCTGAGCCTTTTAATCCCTTCATCAACATTAAGCTAAGGTATATCAGGCAGTTTGAGCTCATTCACAGTAGGCCTGTGACAGTTAACTCCCTCAGGCAAGTTCCATAGACCCCCTTCCCTTGAGTGGGAGGTGTTTCTAGCTAGAGTTCAAACCTAGGTGCTAAAACTGATTGGTCAGGTATGGACCAACCAGCTGTCTCTCTGCTCACCTGGGGTAGGGAATACTCACTGAATAGATATTTCCACCTCTTTTTTTTCCCACACACATGGCATAGAAAAAGGACATATGAATCTCCAGGGCCATGGTAAGGTTCCTCCAGCCCCCAGCACAGCCTACTGGCTGTGGTGAGGGGCTGGATTTTTACCCACATGAACCTTTCCTTCTCATGATCTTTTCTTTTCCTGCTTATTTAGCTGAATAGCATAGATTTTGGCTAAAACCTCTCTCATGTATTCTCTTCACACTGATGACTGGAGATCTCTGTAATTTCCCATTTTCCCTTAAATAAAGTCTCCCACTATACCTTATCCTCTGGTGGTATATAATTTTAATTCTTTAACTTTATAGACAAAATTCTGGTACTCCATAAATTCTGAGGTACATTGGAATTTGCTGGGTATTATCTAAGTTCTAATCCCCAGGTTCCCTGCTACAGGCCGTCTTTGGATCCATACTTCAGCCAAACAATCAAATAAACATTCGGTGAGTTTCTTCTAGTAGCCCAAGCTGCAGTGTTAAAACTATAATCTGTGCTCAAAGAGCCCAGTTCAATAAATTCAGCCTGATCTGATTTTATAGTCCTTCATCCATTATCCCACACCCTTCAAATCCATCCCCACACATATTCTCCATGCTTCTGCTTGTACATGTTAGAAAACTGTTGAAGTCCAAAGGGCATATCTCACTTCCTATTGAGTCATACTTTATTTCTCACCTTTAGGGGCTGTGATGGTTAAGTTTTGCTGTCAACATGACCTTTCAAGTAATCTTGGGTGGTTCTCTGAGGATGTTTACATGAAGGCAGCCTCTCAGTAGGCGGCAAGATGTAAGGAAGCTCAAAGGAGCTAGAAGTAAACATACTTTCCTGTGAAGGAAGTGCAGGAAATAAATTTCAGAGGCTCAGGAAGTCATTAAGTCTGGGATAGAATTGTAAGACCACACCCTAAGACTATACAAAAGGGAAAGAATTCTCTCCTTGCTCCCTGCCTGTTTTCCTATTCTCTATGTGTGGTGTTGGTGATGGGTCTTTCCCTCTGCTTGAACCTGTGAAAGGGGAGCAGCCTCTTTTACATTCTGGAACTTCCCCTGTATCTATAGCTACAAATAAGTACTTTCCTCACCCAAATTGTGCCTGGTTTAAAGATTCATCCCAGTGATGTGTGGCTGAATATGACAGAGGCCTTGTATTAGTCAGGGTTCTCTAGATGAAACAGAGTTGATAGAATGGATTATAATAAAAGGGAATTTATTGGGGGTAGCTTATGACAGTCCAACAATAGCAGTCTGCAGGCCCACAGTTGAATAAACCAGTACTTGTTCAGTCCATGTGGCTGGAGGCCTCAGCAGTCCCAATCCAGCCCAGAAGGCCTAATAGCTCCCTGGGGAGGGGCTCTTCTTCAGTCCACAATGTGAGGCTGAGGAAACCGGGTTTCAATGTCCAGGAAGTGTAGGAGAGCTGGATGTGAATGCTAGTCACAAACAAGCACCAGTAGTCGGGGGAGGAAGGAAGAGGATTTCCTTCCACTCAAGCTTCCTTATATTTATTCCCCTTGGAAGACAACCCCACTGGAGGGAAGGGCTCACTCTGGAGAAGGTAACTCCTCCCTTCTCCAAAATCCCAAAAGGATTTTGTCACTCCTTCCTGCAGGCAAGCTAGACCTGTACAAGATTTCTATGGATTATTACATAGACCAAGGGACTTCCAGTTCAAGATGGCTGACTAGCAGATACATCCCGTCCCTCGGGAAACAAGGGTCAGGATTTTCAGCGGGGATCCAGGTCGTGGACACAAGCTGCAGCCACACTCTGAGCTCCAGACACCTCCCGGCACAGGATCCTCACCATTGGAAGCCGCCATCGAGAACCAGAGCACGCTGGAGGCAGTGACTCATCAGGAGCTGGCAAGCCTGGCCAGAGCAGCCTCAGCCTGCCAGCCACCAGAGGCTTTCCTTCGGCCTCTGCCAGCTTCCCTCGGGTTCCTTCCCTGTCCCTCCAACCCTCTGCATCTTCCATGCATCTATCCTGTCCCTCCCGGGCCCTTGCGGGTCTTTCCTTTTCAATATTTTTTCTCGCCTGCCGACCAGGACCTGGCTTTTACATAGCCCCTCCCCCAGCCTCCAGGCCCTTGCTAGTCTATTTCCTTGTTTACTTTTTTTCCTTTTTTTTTTCACCTGCCAACCAGGACCGGGGCTCTTATGTAGCCCCTCCCCCCGGCCTCCTCATCTCCAGCACGTCTGCCCTGCCCCTCCCTTCAGGCCTTTCCTAGTCTATTTCCTTGTTTACTTTTTTCCCTTTTCCTTTTTTTCTCTTCCCTTTTCTTTTTCTTCCCTCCATAGTACTTTCTGCCCGCCAAACCCTGCGGCTTCCTTGAGCCCTTACCCCTGGGGTTTCCCCTGCCTGCCTACCCCCGCAGTTTCCCCAACCCCAGCTCCCCATGGTATCCCTGCCCACCAACTCTGCATAATCCCCAAGTGCTGGTCCCTGAGGTATCCTTGAGCTCCAGGTCCTGCGGTTTCCCCACATGCCCACGAGCTCCTGTGATTTTCCCGCAGCCTGGTTCCTGTGGTTTCCCCATGTGATAAATAATCCCTGGGCTCCCAGTGACAGGCAGCTGACACCCTACCCCATTTTACCTTACCCTCGAGGGGCCCCACACTCCCCTAGCAGGATACATAGGACCTGGCACCCCACCCTCTGCCTACTTAGTCCCCACAGCCCCACACCCTCCTCTAACAGGGTACCCCCAGTATCACCATCAAAGTCCAGCCAGTGATCTGAGGGCACACACACTCACAGATTAAACAAGTTAGTGCCCAATCCTACCTGTGGAGTCCAGTGTACTCCCAGAACACACTAGCAAAGTGTAATCAGATCAAAGTGGAATCGAAATGGGCAGACCTCAACGCAAGAATATATCACCAGCTGAGGAAACCATGCCAAATGGCAACAACGATACCACTAAAGAGATTGAGCAAAGGCAGGCCCAGGAAGACACAACACTAAACCCCAATCATACTGGCACAGATCTTAAGGAGAGCATAATGTTAGTAATGAAAGAAAAGTTGGACCAACATATTGAAAGGATACAAAGTCAGCTCATTAGCTTTGCCATCAGGCTTAATATAATTGAAGAGAACCAAATGGACTTCAGAAGAGACATATCAGAACTAAAGACAAACCTGTAAACTGAAGGTACATAGATCAAGTTGACAAATAAACTTAACCATCACAAGTCTACCCCTTGTCAACTTGACATCAAATCATATCTCCTTATATCTTAATTCTCAAATGAAGACAGTAATCTCATGATTTCGCCTAACATGATATAACTATCCCACATACAACTGGAAATGCATAATCTAATAATATAGATACAACAATGATTAATGATATAATCTAAATTAATATGAATTACATAATAGAGGAAAAACAAAGGTATTGGTATACATATGGGCAAACATTCTTAGCAAGTAATACAATACAAAACAAAACAAAATACTCATGGCAATTTCAGCCCTCGTTTTTTGTAACTGGTCACGTGGCCTTAGTTGGTTTTTGTAACTGTCTTCTACCCATTATGTATTTCCTCCACATTCAGCAAGCACCTCAGCAGGTCTTTACCTGGAGTGGTGACCATACTTTCATTCCTGGTAGATCTGAGCCATTTTTCACACTGCCTTGATTGGCGTGTTGTAGTTTCCCATTAACTTTGATAACAGGGCATGGTAACACCAAATGGTGCCCTATAATTCTCCTGCACTCCAGACATATTCTTCCTTACCTCTATTATGGAGGAACAGTACAGTTTCTCCCTGGTAGTCTGGATCAATCATTCCTGCTAACACTGTAACTCCTTTCTTGTCCTGTTGACTGGAGGGCATCAGGAGCCCAAAGTGGCCAGGGGGAAGTCTTCGCTTCCAGTTCAATGGAATGTTCTCTGTGCCTCCTGGCAAAAGCACTCCCACCTCTGGATCCAAGACTTCCAGGCCAGTGGAGCATAAGGTTGCGGGAACAGGAAGCAAAAATTTGGCCATGGGCCACTTGGGGTGATGGTAAGTGGTACCATTCCCATTTCCAACCCTTGATTCCTGGACCCGTGGATCCGGGCTATAGGAGAAACAGTACCATATATAGGACACTGGTTCAGAGCAGACACAGCCTGCTGGAGAACCCTGCCCCAGCCCTCCAGGCTAGTGCCACCTAGTTGGTGCCGAACCTGGTTCTTTAAAAGGCCATTCCATCATTCTATCAAGCCAGCTACTTCAGGGTGGTGGGGCACGTGGAAGGACCAGTGACCTCCATGCGCATGAGCCCACTGCTGCACTTCCTTGGCTGTGAAGTGAGTTCCTTGGTTTGAAGCAATGCTGTGTGGAATACCATGACGGCGGATAAGGCATTCTGTGAGCCCATGAATGGTAGTTTTTGCTGAAGCACTCCGTGCAGGAAAAGCAAATCCATTCCCAGAATAAATGTCTATTCCAGTAAGGACAAAACGCTGCCCTTTCCATAATGGAAGTGGTCAGATGTAGTCAACCTGCCACCAAGTTGCTGGCTGATCTCCTCGAGGAATGCTACCATACCGGCAGCTCAGTGTTGGTCTCTGCTACTGGCAGATTAGGCACTCAGTAGCAGCTATAGCCAGAGCAGCCTTCGTTAGTGAAAGTCCATGTTGTTGGGCCCATGCATAACCTGCACCCCTGCCACCATGGCCACTTTGTTCATGGGCCCATTGGGCAATGACAGGGGTGGCTGAGGAGAGAGGTTGGCCACTATCCACAGAACAGGTCAGCTTATCAACTTGATTATGAAAGTCATCCTCCAACGACATCACCTTCTGATGAGCATTAACATGGGACACAAATATCCTTTTATCCTTTGTCCACTCAGAGAGGTCTATCTACATGCATCTCTCCCAAATGTCTTTCTCTCCAATTTTCCAATTGTGCTCTTTCCAAGTCCCAGACCATCCAGCCAAACCATTGGCTACAGCCCATGAATCAGTGTACAATTGCACATCTGGCCTTTTTTCCTTCCAAGCAAAATGCACAACATTAAGCCAAGGAATATCAGGCAGGTGGAGCTCATTCACAGTGGGCCATCTTTGGGTCCATATTTCAGGCAACCAATCAAATAAACTGTTGGTACCACTTCTAACTGCAGGAGCTGCAGTATTAAATCTGTTATCATTGGTCAATGGGCCCATCCTGATAAATTCAGCCTGATCCAATCTTATATTCCTTCCTCCATTATCCCATACCCTCAGAATCCACTCCCACACATATTCTCCATGCTTCTGCTTATACAAGTTAAACAACTCTTGAACTTCTTTAGGGGTGTATTTCAACTCTTTAGTCACACATTCTATCTCACCTTTAGGGGCCTGCTTTGCCTTCCTTCTGGTTATAGGCCTAGAGGCAAAGATGGGTGGGGACTGAGGGATAAGGTTACATTCAGCACCTCTGGCAGGAGGTATCAATGCAGATTCCTCACACAAAGGATTCATTCCCTCAGGCAAGGAGGAAGAGGGTAAGGCCTCTGGGGGTTGGGTGGGGATGCAATTGCAGCTAGGGGAGGGGAGACTGCTTCCTCAGGCAGAATAACTTCATCAGAGTCTGAGAGTTCGGTGTCCTCAAATTCTTAAAGGTCTTCCCGTATATCCCCATGCCAAGCTTCAGGATCCCACTCTTTTCCAATAAGTGTCCTCACTTTAACTACTGGCAGCCTATGAGGCTGGTACTTGAACTTGCGTTTCTAGTTAGCCAATTGCACAATGAGAGCTTGAGTTTGATTTTCTGCAATTTGAACCTTATTGCTGTTAGAGATTAGACTGTCCTCCAGGGCAATCTTAGAAACCTTCAAATCAATTATTTGGGTCTTATGCTGGGAAATTTCCTTTCCAAGCTTCTGTTTGTCCCTTACTAGTTTTTCCAGAGATGCTAGAAGCCAACCAGTGTCATTATTCATCTTACTTTTCCACAAATATCCAAAGGTCTTAAATATTGAGTCACTAAATTCCTTGCTCCTCATAAGAGGTGACTCAGGATCACTATATCTTGGAGCAATTTAAATAACTCACACCATGGATTTTCAGCATTCTTATTACCAACAACAGTGTTGTCCTTACTGCCTTTAGGGCCTTTGGTAGCACTGAACTTGAAGAGCTGCCTCCAGAGAGCCCCAATCGCACTAGAAAAACACATTCTTACAATTCTGTTTCTCTAGAACCACTCCTGGCACCAACTTCTGTATCAGTCAGGGTTCTCTAGAGGAAATAGAGTTGATAGACTAGATTATAATAAAAGGGAATTTATTGGGGTATCTTAACAACAGTCCAACTAGCAGGCTGCAGGCCCACAGCTGAAGAAGCCAGCAGCTGCTCAGTCCCTGTGGCTGGAGGCCTCAGCAGTCCCAATCCAGCCCAGAAGCCCTTATGACTCCCTGGGGAGCCGCTGCTCTTCAGTCCACAATGTGAGGCTGAGGAAACTGGGTTCTGATGTCCAGGAAGGGAGGAGAGCAGGATGTGAATGCAAGTCACGAATAAGCACCAGCAGCCGGGGGACAAAGGAAGAGGGTTCCCTTCCCCTCAAGCTTCCTTATATTTATTCCCCTTGGCAGACCCACCCACTGGGGGGAAGAGCTCACTCTGGAGAAGGTAACTCCTCCCTTCTCCAAAATCCCAAAAGGATTTTGTCACTCCTTCCTGCAGGCAAGCTCAGACCTGTACAAGATTACTATGGATTATTACATAGATCGTGTTGACAAATAAACTTAACCACCACAGGCCTGCTTCAATTTATATTTGTTTATAGGCCTAGAGGCAAAAATGGGTGGGCACTGAAGGGTAAGGTCTTGTTCAGCACCTCTTGCAGGGTGTGTCAATAATCCCTCAGACAAAGAAGGATAAATTCCCTCAGGAATGACAAAAAGGGTAACACTTCAAGGCATGGCAGAGGGAGAATGGGATTACTTATTGCTGCTAGAACCTGATTATGTAGCTTTGGCCTTTGGGAGCTGATTTTCAGGAGGAACATGGAAGGATTATAGACCACCAGAGGACAAGGTATAGTGGGAGACGTTACTCAATAGAAAATGGAAAGTTACAGAGATCTCCAGCCATTAGTGTGGAAAGAACATGTGGGAGCAATTTTAACAAAATCTGTGCTGGTCAGCCAACAAGCAGAGAAAGAAAAGATCATGAGATGGAAAGGTTCATGTGAGAAAGCCCCTCACCACAGCCTATTTAGTTGAAGAACTGCATAACCTTTAGTCTACTTTGTCTAAGCCTTGAGTTTATTTTCGTACATTGTAGGCCATAAATGAAGTATGAAAGTAGACCCATCTTATTTACAGACAGAGCATCGTATCCGTTTTGAAAACATATTTTATCAACAAATCTAAATAAATTTATCTAACCTGGAAGTCATCAGGAATAGACAAGTGAGACAGTATAAAATCTTGACATCTATGTTTGAAAACATACCAATTACCCAGGAGAGTTTGGAAACTCAATTTTAGAGTTGAAACTCAATTGTAGAAGTCATTTTTTAAGATGAAGACCATTTTCTGATCTTGCGGTTGTACTCTAAAGCAGGGAATATATCTCAAGAGTTAGTATATTTAGAAGCAACAAACCTGAGATGCCCAACATAAGATAATTTTTTAAATAAATTCCTGATCGAGACCACATGATTAGCCACAATAGAATAGAGTCAGGTCATTATTGAATTAGAAAAGCTGAGTTTTAATATAACCCTTTGTGTATCTGTTTTGAAAGAGAAAATATTTGACAAACAAGATTGTCAATTTAATCTGAGATATTAATTAATCTGATGTATAGTAAAAATCCTTATTAACATAAAGCATTTTATGTTTTATTTATGGCTTAAATTTGATAAAGCTTAAGTAAGTTATTCCAACATATTTTGCTTAACAGGAGGATAAAAGCCCCAGTGGCTGAAATCAAATCTTTGAAGTTACATAAACCTAATGATGACTATTTGATAGAATTACTATGAACAAATTGAAAAAAAAAATTTTAACCACAATGTCTTTAGATATGAGAACCTTATCTTAAAAAATCAAATGCCAGTAAGTGAATCTTTATCTTAAAAACTCAGTTTTCTCAATAATTATCACATTGTCAAATAAAGAAATATAGTCAGTTTGGGTGACTACCTTGAAGAACCAGTTTTTATATCCTTTAAATCATGAACAATTTAGTATTTGTGAGCTATTTATGAGTAACCTTAACCGTAAAACTTAGATTTTTTTTTCTAATAGTTAAAATCTGAGCATTAGGATAGGGTCTTGGAAAAAAATTTTTGGGACAGTTCCCATAAACATGTCCCCCCCTCTGTCTACCAAGGAAGCAGTCTTTGGAGCTATCCCCTTTTTCTTGAAAATGGGGCCCTTTCCTAAGCAACCTTTTTTTTGTTGTTGTTGATGATGATTTAGTATTTGTTTTTTATAGTTTGCTTTTTCTGTTTTGCTTTTTTATTTTATTTTTGATTCTAATTATAATAAACAGAAATTTTACCTCAGAGTAGCTGTCTTAAGCTCTTGTTTTGTTTAACCCCAAATTTTTGTAACCTTTTATAGCATAAGTTAGTATGTTTTTTAAAAAATTTTTTTTCTTGAGCCTTTGAAGAAAGGCAATGGGCAGTTTGGTATTTTCCCTGTTTATATGGCATATAAAATTATGTTGTCTTAGCCATTTTTATTTTGGTTAAGCATTAAATGGAGAATTTCGGCTGTATTGGAAGCTGAATGTGCCATCTGAAACAGCATGGAGAAAGGTACAGAAGAATCCTGAGCCAGACCATATCTGCTTCTGGCTCTCATCTCTGCTGTGAAGAGGTAGCATATCTTGAGAAACTGATTTGGCACCAGAGACTTGGGAGTGTTCCCAAATTTCTAGCTTTGTCCCACATCTAAGAAAGAAGACACATAGTTCATTCTATGTGTTTCTTGAAGCAAGGAGAGTCCCCTTTAGGAAGTCTGTGTCATATCCTAAGGGACTAGTCTCCAGGCTTGGTTTCTCCAGACCCCCCCCCCCAAGCATGTGTCTCATATCACGGCATATGAGAATACCCAAAACGTTTTGGCTGGGCTTAAGTGTGGAGACTACGCATTACTCTTATCTTAAATTTGTCCAACCAGTCAGGTTGTGGCTTTGGACCTTATTTTCATTTCTCCCCTTAGTGGGAGTCTGGGATACAGGTTTCCCATCTATGTCTTAGAGTAGGATTGGGACTATGGCTCTATAGTTTATTTTTTCCTAAGAGAATCTATAGTTATTACTTTAACTCAAGGGATATATGGCTTGGTCTATCCTGTCTCTTTTAAAAATGCCACTTGCTGGGATCATGTATGTCATACCCAGTAAGTTCTAATACTTACTAGTACCTTTTTAAAAAGGAAATTGAACCCATTTTTCCATCACCTTTTTAAAAATCACTTATTCAGTAACATTGTATCATCATTTTAAGGTCCCTCTGTAATCCCTCTGTAGTTCTCTCAATTATTGAAAGAAATTCCTCCTTTAATAATGTGCCTTTTTAGTACATTTTAACAATAAAATTTTTTATTTTCCTTTACTAAAGTTTTTACTGGAATTTCTTTTTATTAATCACATCACAGTACTAGCATTTATAATTTTCTTTTATGACCATTATAGAGCCACTATTAGGCCATGAATTGAACAAGGAATTAACCATAAAAGGGAGAAAGAAAAGAATATATATCATGTATTTCTAATACCTTAATCATCTGATTTCCTTAAGACCAGTTCTATGACAATGCCTGTTTTATTTTATTATACATCTTGGGCAAGCCGAATGGTTGAACCTGATCAAATATCCTTTAAATCATGAACAGATTAACATAGCTAGGACTAGACAGTTACTGAGCCAGAAACTATAACTGGAGTGATAAGGTCCAGCTGACAGCAATGGTTAGTTTAAATGGTATTGTAGTCAGCTTTGTAGTTGCTGCACAGAAAGAACCCAAACAAAAGCGGCTTGTGGAGGAATGAGTTTATTTGGCTTATGGACTCGAGGGGAGACTCCATCCTGGCAGGGAAAATGATGGCATGAGCAGAGGGCTGGACATCACCTCCACCACAGCACTGCAAACAGTGTCAGGAAGGTGTGCCAAACACTGGCAAGGGGAAGCTGGCTTATAACCCCATAAGCCCGCCCCCAACAGCACAGCTCCAGTGATGTAGTAAAACCCAAACTGCCATCAGCTGAGGATCTATCAATCAGAATGCATTCATTTGTTTGTGGGGGAACCTGGATCAAACCATGACAGATGGTTTTACAAATAAAAGAATAATTGTACTTTGTTTTACATAAACTTATGTTAGAGGTTTAGTGCTTAAAACTGGCTTGTGCCAGTCACTTCTTTTTTATTTTAAAAAGTGTTATGACCAGTCTTTTTGACAGAAACAAAAGTTAGTTTTCTTTTATGAGTTTTGGGGGTCAATTTTTTTTTTTGCATCTGTAAGGTGACAAAGAGAAATACTAACCTGTCTACTCTATCTAGACAGTCTAGTGGAGCCTTGGTTCTCTTATGCACAGTTATTTCTCTCCTGAAGAGGTATCTCTTGTACCCATTCCAGTGGCCAGAGAATAGGACACTGTGCCTACTGATGCAGGGCCACCAGCACCAGTGAGAATTGTATTTCCTCACCTTAGGGTAGATTGTACTCAGAAGCATGGGATCCACAAGGGACCCAAGATTTGAGCATAAGCTACTGTGTATACCTGTTTCCATGACCAGAAAACACAACTTTAGATGGTTTATCTGGGAGTGAGGCTGTCTTGTCCAGTGCACCCTTAAAAATGTTCTTCTTTTTTGTTTTCCAGTGCCCAAGATTTTGTGTCTAAAGCAATTTCTATGAAATAGAACTTTGGGAGTTACAAAGAGAGACTAAGAAAATACCTTTGGATATCACCAGATCTGATATAAAAATTTATAGGTGGAGTTTTTCTTAAAAATCAGGAGTAGATCCTTTTCTCCCCCAAGTATGCCAAATGAGAATAACCATTGATAAGTACTATTACATTATTCAAGTAACCATCGAAAAAGCTGATCTTTAACACAGACTTATAAGTAGAACATTTTTAGGGTATTCTACCCCCCCTTTGTTATTTTAAGCAAAGCAGAAAACATATAGCATTTACAGTAGCCAATGTTTCTAATCATTGGGTCATAGATGAAAATGACAACTTATGTCAGTCGTATATCTTTTCTTGACTCAGTTTACCTATTTGATCATGCTCTTTAGTACCATAGAGAAGGTATAGATCTCTTTTTGTTGTGATTTCCCTTACATTTGTTATTAACCAGGAGGGCCAGTTTGGTTTATGAGGAAACATTGGGAAACATGTACTGCATTAAAGTTTGTTTGGGTCTGGCTTCAGGGGAGCTCTTTCTTGAGTCCAGAGCCAGGCTGAGCACATTAACATCTGGTTTTTTTCTTTATTTGTTTAGTTTATGATTGAGAACCAGCACACAGAGTTGACTTTTTTTGGAAGGACCGACATACAACATGTATTTTTTATGGAACTTAGTTCCTTATCAAATAATAGAAAAGTAGTCTTGTATCAAAAAATTATACAACTTTCTTAATAGGAAATGTATGCATTTTTAAAATATGTAAACCTCTATGAATGTAATTTAAGAAAACTTAGTATGGTTTTTTATTACATATATTTATAGATCCCTTTATCTGGATGTCTCCTATTAATAAATAAGAGATCTCCTATTAATACTTTTTATGATGTACATTTTGAAGGAGTACAGGTAAAAGATGATGATCCCTGAGGTAATTTTTATGAACACATTTACCACATTTGGAAATGTCACAGTCAGCCACACACTGCTGGGATGAATCTCCAAACCAGGAACAGTTTTAGGAGGAAAGTATTTCTTGAAGTAACAGATACAAGGGAAGTTCCAGAATGGCAAAACAGGCTAACCCCTTTCACAGGTCCAAGCAGAGATAGAAACCCATCAGCAGCACCTCCAAAGCAAGCAAGCACACTCCAACTCTAACTAGCAAATGGTAGAAACTCAAGACCTGAGAGCTCTGACTGCTGTTTGCATATGTATAACTGGAATTTCACATCCACCCCAGAATCACCTTAGGGTTGTAGCTTAGGATCTGGCCTAGGTGACACCTCCTCCAGCTAAAAGGCTGGAGAAAACCTTTAATACACTGTTGAATCTATTGGGGGACATTCAATCAAACTACCACAATGCATCATTGGCCCCCAATATATTTATAACCATCTATATTATGTTCAGTCCAACTTTAAAGGTCCCATAGTCTTTACCAACTTTAAGGTTGTTTCAAAGTCCCAAGTCTTATCTGAAATTTATGATTGTCTTTTAGCTGTAAATTCTGTAAAAGCAAAAAAAGTTATAAACCCTTAACATATAATGGCACAGAGCAAACATTTCCAATTGCTATGAGGCATAACAAGGAAAGACTGGGCCAAATCAAATTCAACAAACATCAGTTAACATCCCTGTCATAGTCGGCCACATGCCGCTGGGATGAATCTCCAAACCAGGCACAATTTTGGGGAGGAAAGTATTTATTGAAATTAACAGATCCAGGGGAAGTTAAGGAAAAAGACTGGCCCCCTTTCATAGATCCAAGCAGAGAGAGAGAGAGAGAGAGAGAGAGAGAGAGAGAGAGAGAGAGAGAGAGAGCCAGCACCTCCAAAGCCAGCCAGCAACTTTAACACACAGACTCACAAAACAGCAGGATTGCCAGACTTGAGTTCCAGCTTCTCCTTTGTATATGCATCCCTAGTATTTTACATCCACTTTACAAATACCTCAGGGCCAGACCCCAGGAGGCCAGGCCAAAGTGACACGTCCTCCAGCCAGAAGGCTGGAGACAATTCACAATTATAATAAACCATTGATTCTTTTGGGGGACATCAAACTATCACAATCCCTCATCTGTAGTTCAAGTACCATAGGAAACCAGTGGCTGACAATCTCTAGATTTTTTAATTCTGTCCCTCCAGCTTGGCGGAATAGCTGGGATATTCAAACTATCACAATCCCTCATCTATAGTTCAAGTACCATAGGAAACCAGTGACAGACAATCTCTAGATTTTTAAATTCTGTCCCTCCAGCTTGGCTGAGTAACTGGGATAAACTTCCATCCTGAGCCAACAGTGCTCCATGGTAGCCCTTGCACAATCCTGCTTTATCCAGAACGTCTTCAGTTCTCTATTGCAAACCATGGTCCACCTTCCAATGGCTTCACTGGCCAATCAGGGACTTCGTGCCCTGTTCCATATAACTCATCTCAGCAGTGGCTCCTGGAACCATGTGCAATCATGACCTTCTCCATGCATGCATTTCTCATGCTTCCAAAAGCAATACCAGGTATGCAGGACACAGGCATTCTGTTTATTCAGGGACAAAATAAATCATGACCTTGACGAGCAGGTTTTTTTCCTTTTAACTGTCTCCTTTCAAAAGCATTTGCACAGTCTGTCATTCAGTTTTTCCTGCATGGAAGTGTTTCCTGAGGAGCCAGGGAAACTTCCATCCTGAGCCATCAACACTCCATGGTAGCCTTTGCATAGCACTGCTATACCCAATTATTGTCAGGTCTCCATTAGAAACAGTAGTCCATCTTTAGCTCCATACACTAGCCTTTCCAGCCTTTAAAATAGGAATAACCTGTTTCACATGCCTCATCTCAGCAGAGGCTCTTGGAATCACCTGCACTTTATGACCCAATCCCATGCATTCTTCATGCTTCCAACATCAGTACTAGGTGTGCAGGACAGAACCTTGAAGAGTAGGCGCCTTTCTTACAAATGAGTTTGCATTTCTATCATTAAGTCTTTACTGGTTGAAATCACCTCAGGCATTTCCCCCCATTATTTCAATGTAAAGTAGTTGACGCATCCTAAATGGTGGTAATGTCCTTAACAACAACAACTTAAGTAACCTAAAGCCTGTCTCTGTGCCTGTTTCTTTAAACTTGTATGAATTTTTCCAACTTTAAATTTTATATCTCTCAGTTCTGTATCTTCTATCAAGCACATCAGTCCATTACTTTTTCAAATTCAATCTTGATCAAACTCATGGCATGAGCAGACTCAGCTGGCCTTTATGAAAGTAGATCATTTCTAACATAGTTCTCTGTGGACCCCCCCCCCCTTGAAAGTTCATAAGCAAAGCCTCAAAATACAGTTCTCTCTTCATTTAGAATTTTAAAACTCTTACCAGATTAGTCCATAAAATATGGCTTACCACTCTGGAAGGCATCTTCAGTTGCAAGGACCAACTTCTGTCCCATTCCTGCAGCACAAAAGTTCCAAAAGACCGAAACCCACAAGTTCAGATTCATCTCAGCAACATAGTCCCACGGCTTGGTATCAATTTTCTTTTGTAGACAGCTTTATGTTGCTGGGATGAACATCGAAACCAGGCACAGTATGGTGGGAGTGTGGGGGAAAAGGAATTTATTTCAGGCTTACTTACTTATTGGTTAGTTGTAATAGCCCAACAAATAAGAACCAAAAGCAAGTATAATAGAAGAGACATAATGGTACTCAGTGCCGTTTCAATTGTGAAGACACACAAAGTAAAGTCCTAAAGACTAAAACTAGTAAAATGAGCAATGAGTGAAAGGTGAGCACCGGGGAACAACAGCTATTGCTTATCTTTATGCCATTGGAGCCTGAGGTCCTTCAGCAACTGAGTACGAAGAAATGGGACCTATGTAGCTGCTCTTATAGTGTCAGTCCAGAAATCTCCCACCACCTGAGCCTCCAGTCCTATTGTTGAAGATGGTTGACACTTGAAGAGCAGCCTGAGATCTCCTAAGGGCTCACAGGTATAATCCTCTGGACCTAGAGGTGGTGTGATGTGGGGGGCTCTTTATTAGGTCCTTGTTCCAGAATTTGGTCATGGTGTGCTGGATCCAAGAGTCCTGATCTGTGACCTTTATGGCCATGGGTGTAGTTAAGATGATAGGAAAGGGACCTTCCCAAGGCTGGGTGAGGGTGGGAGGAGGAGTCAGCTAGAGACCATTGAAACTCAATATCATTTATAAGTACCAAGTCACCAGGACAGAAAGAGGAAGGGCCAAGAACTTGACCTTGGTCTCTGGCTTGTCTAAGTTCTAACAAAATGTGTTGAAATTTAGCAAGTTGAGTATTGTGGATGATTGTCACAAGTGGAAAATTTGACAGGCGTTGGGAGTTGGCATAAGGTTTGGTTTATTAAGAAAGGCACAGGCACATCCCCCACAAGTTCCCCCTACTCCTAACCTGGAAAGTTTGTTTGGTTAGATTTGTAACTTTTTTTTTGCTCCCCAGAGGCCAGACTTGGGGGGCTGACCTGGACCAGATGGGTGTCACACCATTCAGAAAAATAGTAGGAAAACATATAAGACTCTTTCCCCAAGGGGACAGGGTGTCATCAGCTACATGATCTCACACCCAGTAAGTGTTAGAGAGGTGTCTCAGAGTATTGTTTTTGGGTTAGCTTATATACTTTTAAAAGCTTCTGTTAACATTACTATGTAGCTTATGAATACTGACTAAATCTTACACAGTAAAAAACCTTTGGTGTTTTTCATATACTCAAAATAACAGTTAATATGTATTCTAACTTTTTGCTAAATATATTATTTTTGTATCTTAACAACATTATATTATACTGTTACATTATCACATTGATATATGTTAACAAACAATTTAACTATATTTTAATAATTAATATTTTTGTTTCTTTTTTACTCTTTTTACATATTTAAAATGTTACTTTAAACTACTTATTTAACGAAACATTAAATTTACTTTATTAAATTTTATTAAATTTACTTTAACAATATTAGATCCATCCTTAAATACTTAAAATATTTTATACTTTAGCCTTACTATTTAACTAAAATACTTTTACACTTTACCTATACTTATTATATTTAATAAACTTTTAAACACGTTTTATACTTAACTTTTTATCCTTTACCTATGTTTAGGGTGTGTTTACTATTTATTACCCTCATCACACATTACTGTTTCAGTATACTTTTCATATCACATTATTGTATCTATTATATTTATTATTATTATTGTCACACATTAAAACAGTCATCACAGTGATCATCTGTTGAGCCTCTGAATCATGTCATAAAGTATGGGAAAAGAACGACTTGGCTTTAGAGGGTGTTAGTTGTAACAAGCTGTAATGGGGATTTGGCACAGCTATTAAATATCTGGGATATTACTGCTGCATTTCCCTGAGTTCGTGTCCTCTAATGAAAAGAATTATACACTGGGACAGAATTATTTTTCTTATTACATGTTTATTCTAGATTAAAATCAGTTAAGGGAAGGGGGAATTGGATAGGGAAGCAGCCCAGTCACCACCTTGTCTATGAGATTCATAAATCATCATTAAAAGTACACAGAACCATCCAAATAGTGGAAAAAAGGAAATAGCACACATGTTAAAGAGAAAATTCCCTTTCTCCCCCTCTCTGATGCCAGTATAGAGATCAGAGAGGAGAAGAACAACTCACCGGCCTGGTACTGCGCTCCTCCAGCCTAGCAGTCCAGACAGGAAAAAAGCAGCCCGTGTCCCAAGTTCGAGTCAGGACTTTTCTTTGCTGGGGGGCGTGGCAAGGCTCTGGCCTGGGAGTGTCCTTGATAGTGTGACATGAGGTCACTGTGTGAGGCCATGCCATCTCTACCTGTGGGAGGGGTCTTTCTCCTAATCCCTCTCATTTCCCCCTCTCTTGAGGACACCCCAACTCCTGTTGGGGGTTTTTTGGATGCTGGAAATCTGTCTTAGCTTTTTCCTGTTGAAGATGGACATGAAGTCAAGGCAGTCGGGGTATCTCTCAGAGAGGGGTTCCCTATCCTCTTAGCCTTAAAGACAGGGACCTGTCACGTCCAAAAATTAATACCTCTATTTAGCATTGTGAGGTAGGAAGTGGGAGCGATCCTTCCAGAAGCGGAGAGTGTTCCATTCTGACAGGGTGTCCAATGGTCCAATGTAGATGGTGTTGGATTATTGTACAATCATCTGGCTGTGGACAGCCTCTTTATAGCTTTGTCAGTCTCCTCTCTTGTGAGTATTTTTCTGTGTCCTGGTTCATTCCTGCTGGAGTTTCTAGGCCCATAGGAGACATTCCAATTTGTCTCCTGGGTTAGAGTAGGAAAACTCACCCTTTTTTGGTTAATATATGTTGGTAATTCATTCCAGTCATCTCCTTGGAAAGGAGAAACCCACCATGGCAATCCAGATTTCTAGAGGTGGGCAAGAGCCCACAGACCCAGCGGTTAGTCTGATTACTATCCTAAGCCTATTCTTGGCCCCTGGCAAGGAATGAGTTTCTATCCTGAGTATAGACTGACAGAATGAAACCAACAACCATGAATAAGGATAGAAAGTGAGCAAATATGTCAAGAATGTAGTTTGGAAAGTCACTGATGGCTCTTCAAGGAGGATTTTTGGGACTTGAGAGCACAGTTGCTTCTCTAACACTGGTGGTGTTCAGTTAGAATGAGTCCTGGTCATGCGCTGACGTTGTTTTTCCCTCATTGGGAGGCTGGGAGGTCTGTCTGTCCTAAGTTGACTCTCCTGTACTTGACTGTACACTGATTTGTTTCTGGGTATCCTCATCTTTCTTGTTCAGAAACACAGGTGACACTCGGAGATGCAGTGTAAAACACCTTAGAATTGTCCCCTCACCTCTTGTAGCCTTGTAACATGGGATCAGAGGCCAAAATCTTAGCCTATTTGCCCCATGATGCCAATTGTCTTTGGCTCCTACATCGACAGTTAAGACACTTAGGAAGCAAGTTACATCAGTGACAGGGGTAAAGACTAATCTCATTCTGGAGTTGGCTGGTGTTTGAAAAGCAGCTTAAGATCTTCAACAGGTTCACAGGTGTAGCAGTTGGTCTCTGGATCTGGCTCCTGGGGAGTCCAGTGGGAGGCATGCCACCTTTGGACCCTGGTGTGATGAATCCAAGAGTCTAATGCCTGCAACCTTGACATCCATGGCAGTGGACAGAATGACTGGGTAAGGGCCCTCCCAGGTAGGATCTAGGGAGGGGCCTTCTCTAAATGTCCTTATTAAAATTCAGCCTCCTGGGCAAAAAGAAGGTGCTCTGGTGCTATCCTGCTCAGGACTTCTCCATTTTAATTCTGAAAGGACCTGTTGAAACTTAGCTAAATCAGTAATCTGAGATATAAGTTGTGTGGTCTCTGGGTCATGTAGCAGATCCCTGGAAAGGAAAGGTCTACCGTACAATGCTTCAAAGAGAGTTAGTCCCAGTTGTCCAGGAGTGTTCCTTAATTGAATTAAGGCTAGCGGTAGCAGCTTTGTCCAGGAGGCCTGTGCCTCCCGCTTTAGCTTGCTTAGGTGTCTTTTTAAAAAATATTTTATTTATTCATTTTCAAGCAGAGATACACCCACACCCACACCCACACCCACACCCACACCCACACCCACACAGAGAGAGAGAGAGAGAGAGAGAGAAGAGAGAGAGAGAGAGAGAGAGAGAGAGAGAGAGAGAGAGAGAGAGAGAGAGAACAAGCACCAGGGCCACCACCTTGTGGGTCTGGCTTATGTGGGTCCTGGGGAATTGAACCGGGGGCCTTAGGCATTGGAGGCAAGTGCCTTAACCACTAAGCAACCTCTCCAGCCTGATTAGGTATCTTTTTAAAAGGCCATTTATCTTTCCTACCTTTCCAGAGGATTGGGGATTGTCATGGTTGGATCCAGGTGTCCCCCACAAACAAATGAATGTGTTCTACTAGATCGATCCTCAGCTGATGGCAGTTCGGGAATTAGAACCTCACTAGAGCTGTGTTGTTGGGGGTGGGCTTATGGGGGTTATAAGCCAGCTCCCCCTTGCCAGTATTTGGCACACCTGCCACTGTTTGCAGTGCTGTGGCAGAGGTGATGTCCACCCGTCTGCTCTTGCCATCGTTTTCCCTGCCAGGATGGAGTCTCCCCTCGAGTGTATAAGCCAAATAAACCCATTCCTCCACAAGCTGCTTTTGTTTGGGTTCTTTCTGCGCAGCAACTAGAAAGATGACTGCAACAGGGATGCCAGGCACAGTGAAGATTAAATTGTATCCCCAAGGCCCTGGAGACCTTCTGAGTAACTTCTGCCTTAAAGGCTGGCCCATTATCACTCTGTATAGTTTTAGGGATTCCAAATCTTGGAATGATTTCATCCAAAAGGGCCTTTATTACTTCTTTCTTGTGCCTTTTCTGTCTGGCAGGGGAAGGCTTCAACCCATCCAGTAAAGGTGTCTACCCATACTAGCAATAAGTGGGTCTTGGGACCACCTGGCAAATGAGTAAAGTCTATTTGACAGTCTTATGGATATTTCCCAGGTCTTTGATTCCCAGGAGGGGGCAGGTGGTTATTACAAGGGTTAGTCTTTTGACAGATCTCACATCTTTGAACTATTTGAGCCATAGTGCTAGTTATTCCTCTGCCCAAAAACATTTTCTTTGTCAGCTGAATTGAGTTTTCTCTCCCTAGATGGTGCATGTGATGGAGAGACTTTAAAACCTTCCATTGTAAGGATTGGGGCAGCCATAAATGCTTATGAGGCAACCCACCATCCACGGTGATCTAAAGTGCATTCATCCTCCTGTGTCTCAGTGGCTTCCTGGGAAGTATATTGTGGCCTCTCAGGTGGGAGAAGAGTGTCCTCCCATTGAAGGGGAAACATCCTTTCTATTTTTAGGGCTGCAGCTTTGGCTGCAGAATCTGCCAGATGGTTTCCTAGGATCACTGGGTCATCACCCTTCTGATGCCCCCAGCAGTGCAGGACTGCCACCTTGCGAGGAAATAGGATTGCCTCTAGTAGGTTTAAGATCTCCTTAGAGTGTTTAATTGGAGTTCCTGAAGCAGTTAATAAACCCCTTTCCTTCCAAATGGCTGCATGAGTGTGCAACACCAAGTAAGCATATTTAGAATCAGTTTATATATTTACATGTTTTTCCTTGCTAAGGGTTAGGGCCCTAGTTAATGCTATTAGTTCTGCTAGTTGGGCACTGGTGTTAGCTGGAAGTGGCTCAGATTCAAGTATCTCATTCTGTCACCACTGCATATCCTGCCCTTCTGGTCCCATCTTAAATAATTGGAGATCAGGATTTTCTAAAGGTTGGTCCCTGAGATCTGGTCTGGCAGCATAGGTTTCTAGCAAGACCTCTTCACAAGAGTATTCTAATTTCTTCTCATCTGGGAGGTAAGTGGCAGGGTTGAGAGAAGAGCAAACTTTCAGGGTTATCTCAGGGCCCTCCATCATGAGAGCTTGATATTTTATTATTCAATTATCAGAAAACCACATATGCCCCTTTGAGTTAAGAATGCTCCCTGTGTCATGGGGAGTATGCACAGTGAGAGGCCTTCCCAAGGATAACTTATGTGCCTCAGGAATCAGCAGTCCCATTGCTGCAACAGCTCTCAAGCATCCAGGTCATCCCTTAGCCACTGTATCCAATTCCTTGCTAAGATTTCCCACTGGTTAGAGAGTTGTCCCTCTGAGTTAAGACTCCTAGAGCAATGCCTTTTCTCTCTGTTACATAGAGAGAAAACCTAGGTTGAGTGGGTAACCCCAAAGCAGGGGCCCGAGTTAGGGCATCCTTTAGTTGTTGGAAGGCACAGCATGCCTTAGGTTTCCATATCAGGGGTGCTGAGGGACATTTTTGTGTCTCCTTAAGAAGCTGGTATAAGGGTCTTTCTAGCTCTGCAAACCCAGGAATCCAAATTCTGCAAAACCCTGTGACTCCAAGGAAGGCCCTCAGCTGTCTCATTGTCTGAGGGAGGGGATAGGCTAGGATTGGCTGAATCCACTCAGGACTCAAACTACACTTTTCACCTTCTAATATCATTTCCAAATACGTGACCTTATGTTGACATAGCTGAGCTTTTTCCTTTGATATTTTGTACCCCCGACTAGCCAGGAAGTTGAGGAGAGCTTCAGTTTCTTGAGAAAATATTTTTTCAGAAGCCCCACAAAGTAAAACATCATCAGCATATTGAAGCAGATTGGTCTCAGGACTTTTCCGGTCTAAGAGGTCCTGTGCCAAGGCTAACCCAAACAGATGAGGACTGTTTCGGAAGCTTTGAGGTAGGACAGTCCATGTTATCTGGCCTGTCTTTCGAGTTGGGTCCTCAAAAGCAAACAAAGGCTGGCTATCAGAATGTAGAGTGATATAGAAAAAGAGCATCTTTTAAGTCCAACACTGAATAGTGGGTAGTTCCTAGGGGAATTTGAGTTAAGAGAGTATAAGGGTTAGGCACCACTGAAAGGAGTAGAATTACTACTTCATTAATTAATCTGAGATCTTGAACTAATCTCCACTTATTAGGTCCCTTGCGTACCCCAAGAATGGGAGAATTATATGGGCTAGAACATTCCCTTAGGAGTTGCTGCCTCTTCAGGGACATAATTATTGGTTTAAGCCCCTCAACTGCTTCTGGTTTTAAGGGATACTGTTTCTGGTGAGGGAAGTAAGAGGGGTCCTTAAGCTGTATTTGGACAGGGGTGGCAGTGACAGCATGACCTACGGTCTCACCATCTGTCCAAATTGAAGGATCAATATTTTCTTCTATCAGAGGAAGGCATAAGTTTTCCACTGGGGGTACAATCATTTTTACCTGACATCTGAAAAGAATATCTCTTCCCAGTAAGGGGGTATGTGGGGAGCCGTTCAGGCCATAAGATGCGTCAACATTTGTTTTTGAAGGTCTCTGCTCTTCCTCCTACTAATTAATGCTAAATTCCTATCTTCTCTTCTGCCTGCAGGCTTTTCTCCTAGAGATCATGACCCCTGCTGTGACTGAGTTACCTAGCAACCAGGTTGCTAACTCCCAGCAACCACCTTGCTCCACTTTGCTCCCCTGTATTTAAGGTGTTGCCTGCTTGTAATAAAATGAGTTTGATCGGAAATCCGTCTTGCTCCATCTCTCCCGTCTCTCGTCCCACCCATTCTCACCCCTTCTCCTAGGGCCCTCGCTGTGACCGACCCACGGGTGGGTAAGGACATTTGGCTCTCAACGTGGCGCAGCGTGTGGGTTATTGGCACGAAGGATACGGTGAAGAACACTGAGAGAAAAGCCGCGGTATAGAGAAGAAAAGAAAAGAGAAGAAGAGAAGTGACCACCTACGGAGTAGCCTGCCTCGTGGACAAGGTCTGATGAGTAATCAGTGATTGGGATGAGAAATAAGTAAGCATGAGATAAGATGTTAGAGATTTAAAAAAAGAAGCTTTAAAGAAACGAGGGGTAAAAGTTTAAGTAAAATATTTGTTAATATTTGTAAAATATTTGAATTTATAAAGCGAATTGTCCTGGTTCCCCAACAGGGAGCTATAGATAGATTTGAATGGAAAAGAGTTGGTAATGCTTTACAGTTTTATTACTAAATATTTGTAATATATATATATATATATGTATATATATACATATTTCTGTAACTGCTTTTCTTATTGGAACTTAGTTAATGAAATAATTAGTTCTTGCCAGGGAAATGCCGCAGTCGCTGCGGCGACCACACAGTCTGAATGACTTTTGCATAATGATAAAGAGAAGGGAGAAATAACCAAGAACTCCTAGGATAGATATGTAGATTAAAGTTTGGCCCAGAATTGTGAAGATAGAGACCAATTACCAAGCGAGGATCTAGTAGAAAAAGAAGTATATTTAACTTCTTGGGATAGTTAGGATGAAGAAATAATTGCAGAGTCAGAAAAAAACCCAGCCTGAAAATAATAAGGAAAAGAAAAAATTAAAACCCTGATTAATAATATTGAAACAAAAAGGAGACCTCTAAGCCGGTCATGGTGGCACATGCCTTTGGTCCCAGCACTCGGGAGGCAGAGGTAGGAGTATCACCATGAGTTCAAGGCCACCCTGAGACTGCAGAGCAAATTCCAGGTCAGCCTGGGCTAGAGCAAGACCCTACCTTAAAATAACCAAAAAATAAAAATAAAATAAAAATAAAAATAAAGGAGACCTCTAATAAATACCCTTCCCTAGAAAATCTTAAGCAAAAAGATGATATTTTGTTAGATTCTGACTTTTGAGAAAATTGAGGAGGCTGAAAATTACCATAATCTGGACTGGCCGCCATTTAAAATTCACCCTCCTCACCATTGCCCAGAGGTTTTCCTGCCATTCCCTGACTCAGCGCCATTTCCTATTTAATTCATGCCTGAGTAGAAGAAAGTATTTTAGGAAAAAATAGCCCACCTGAGAGAACAAATTCTATTTAAAAAAAAGCATTGAGAGTTTATTAACCAGCTAGATAATTTTAGAACAGAAATGTCTAAAATAAAAAATAAAACCCTCCTTATCTGCAGCCACTTTTAAAGGATAAAAATCTTTTCTTTCTGATCTTTGGCCTTTCTTGGAGCATCCAGGGCCTGAGGCTAGGGTGTGGGAGGCAGTCTCTTTCGTATGCTCAGCAAGGATCCACCTTCATGGGAACACGTGGCTGCTAGATAATCCCAGCAGGGTGGAGATCTAGTTCTAAATGCTAATTGAGAATTTAGGGAAAAATGAAACTGGTATCCCTTTTCCCATAGAGATAAAAGGTAATCAAGAGAGACAAAGCTTAAGAAACTTATTATAGAGACTACTGACATTCCTGTACCTCATGCAGATCAAATTACATGAAAATCAGATGATCCTGTGTGGGTGAATAGCCTCTATCAAAGGAATAATTAGAAATGGCCCCCCAGTTAGTACAGGGATTATAAGCAGAACGCATAGGCACCAGGGTACTGTGGGCAACCAAGTCTCCTTTGAAGGATGGGATGAAAGTCCAATGTTGCTAGCTTTTCTGATTTTTTAGAGCAAGCGGAAATTTAGATTTTGTGTGTGCAGGAAAATTTTCAGTTTTAAAACACTGATCAAAATTAGTTAATCGTGTACTTATTTACTTACTAATTGAAACAGGGCCTTATTATAGAATGCAGGCTGGTTCTGAACTTGTGATCTTCCTGCCTCAGACTTCTGAGCACACCTCCAAACCCATCTATTGCTTCTTTTAAATTATATCTATTGTGAACAAAAATGCATAATTCAAAGCCCATTGGGTCCTGTTTTGTGAGGCCTGCCTTGGTGGAAATCTAGGTTTCTTAAAATTTACTTCAGGGCTAGAGAGATGGCTCAATGGTTATGGTGATTGCTTGCAGAGCCTAATTGACCTGAGCCCTCAGTGCTCACTTAAAGACATGTGCATGGGGTGGCTCATGCTTCTGGAGTTTGTTTTCGGGGTTGAAGGTCCTGTCCTGCCCATTCTCTCTCTTCTCTCCTTCTTTCTCTGCTTGCAAATGTTTACCACTGTGATTGACAGGAGAGATTGGGAGTGATACGGGTTGCTGATAATTAATAGTAAGCAACGCAGGGAGAGAGAGAGAGTTTTGGAATCCTCCCTTCCCCCTCCTCCTACTCCGAGTTCTTGTCCTCTAATGCCAAAGACTTGTACACAGGGACAGAATTAAATTTTAATTACACATTTATTCTAATTTAGTAGATTAGGAAAAGGGGAGTTGGATGGGGAAATTCCCCAGCTATTATGTGGGAAGTCATAGAGTTTTCCTGCCACCAGTGTGGGGAAAACACGTGTCAGAGAGTTCACAGAGCTTATACTATTTAGTTAGATAAACAGCCCAAGAAAAGATAACAGAAAGCTCCCTTTATGAAAAAGAGAGGTTCATGAGAGAAAAGGTTTGGAGCCTGCCCCCCTAAAGGGGTACAGGCCTTACCTCACTGAGGCCTGGGTCAGCAGTCCTTCTACTCCATTGCCATGTGGGGGAAGAGGGGCCTACTTCCTCTAGGGAAGCTAGTTTTAAGTCCTCCCCAGGTGAGTCAGAAAGGCAGCTGATTGGTTTATATTTGACCAATCAGTTTTAGCACCTAGGTTGTAGCTCTAACTAAACACCTCCCATTCAAGGGGAGGGGCTGGAAGGGGAGGAGTGGTCCCTACACACACCTGACTGTCACAGGAGAAATCCTCTTACTTTCTCCATGGCCTGTTGTCAGAAGCGATTGATCAAAAAATTATAGCGGCAGAGAACTCAGTGCATCTAGCACTGGGATTTTTAACAACCAGAATTGTCCTCTGGGTCCAGCCATTTTAATTGTCTCTCTTGACCTTTTGGCATCTTCTCAGAGAGCTTTTCACTGTAAAAAAAAAGTATGGAATAACTGTCTGTATGTCTGTAAGTTGTTAGACTGAGGATAAGTTTTCTGTGAGCCAATATTTAAGAGATCTGCAATAAAAGATTACTCTGATCTGATAGAACAAGTGAAGTGTTATGTGATTGTGTGTGTTAATGTGCATTTGTGCCAGTTTATATATACAGATGACAAATTATATTTGAAATTGTTGGAAAATAAATTCAGATTGAAGTGCTTTTCAGACCCATTACCTAAAAATTCTTTTTAAAACCTAGATATGTTTCTGGGGTCAATTTTCTGCTTAGATTAATAAGTGATAGTTATGAATGGGAGATATTCTACTGCATTTTCTATAGAAGAAAATATTTTTGTGCTTATAAAGAAGCCTATACCCAAATCTATAGCATAGTTCTTGATCTTAAGCCTTTTTGCTATGAATAGATGATACTATACATTTTATGTAATAATTGATCCAAATTGGGATCTCAGTAAATTTCTGGTATTGATCTGAAATATAATAGCTATTATTATTCTAACAATATTTCACTCCATTTTGTCCTTCTTTGAAGATTTAATATTGTTATCAATACTCAGGAACTATTGCAGGGAACTCCTTAGATCACATTCTATTATTACTGAATTCTAGTTATCTATATTGTGCTTCCTATTCTGGATTGATAATTATCTCCCAAATAAACTTCTACATTTTGTTAATGTGCATGACTTTGTTTTTCCCACGTTACAAGCCTTTTAATTTGTTTATTGACAGTGCTTACGTAGCTTATTCCATCCCCCTGTTGGAAACTGCAGCTCTAATAAAAAAATACTTCTAGAGCAGCCTTGCTATTTAAGCAATTACAGACACTTATTTATAAAAGAAAACACCCTTTTTATATTTGGCCAACTACGGGCCCATTCTGATCTTCCTGAACCTTTAGCTGAAGGAAATTTCAGAGCAGATTTGGCAACGTGACAAATATTTCATGTAACTGACCAGAATAAAATTTCTGCTGCCTTAAAGGCTCCCCTCGTAACCTCTTGTCTCACTCACTTTTTATTTTAAATTTCCTGACCCTGGACAAAGATGGGCTCACTGCAGCAGAACGTTTCTGGCATACAGAAACTCACAAAGATTTTGCTTCAGTCCTATGGAAAGATCCTTTAGAAAGTAAGTGGCATGGTCCAGACCCGGTCTTAATCTGTTTGTGTGTATTCAAAAGAGCTAGATGCTGCTAGATGACTACCAGAAAGATTAGTAAAACCGTTGATAATCATAACGTCTCCAGGGAGAAAGAAACTCCCGGAGAAGATTCTTCTTCTCTCCCTTTACAGACATCATGAGAAATCCTCGGTGGACTTAAGGCATTTTCTCTTCCAGACCTGGCAGCGGAGTAGGTCTGCATCCCTCACACAGATGTGACTGTAAGACCCTCCCCCAATTCTACTGACTAAATTGCTCATTACTAGGCCATGCGCATGCTTAGAATGGGAACCTTTAGCTCCTAAAAATTTAGTAGTAACGAATTGCTTAAGGTAAATTTTTATTAATTTGATTTCTAGTCAAAATCTATATACCTTTTTCTAAAAAATCATTTATTCAGGATGAGCATCAGCTCACTGCCCTCTCCCCAATATTCATTGTTACATTCTTCAAGCCGCTAGTGGCCGGTCACTTAGCATAGTACCTGAGTTTTTGAAGCCCAGTGAGCAGGAATGACTGCTTTAGCTTGATTAGGAAATTGAATCAAGGCCGGAGATCACCTGGGGAGAAACTTTTGGGTTTCCCGGAACCCATGGTAGGTGTGAGTCGATGGCTGCTTGCAGTCTACATGCCTGATGGTCACCTCCTTGCAATCAGGGAACAGGTGCGAATTTAACCCCCCCCCTCCTCCTGCTGCAGGGTTTTGTCTGTTCGCTGCAAAATAACTTCACAGGACTTTTATTTGTTGACTCCACAGGGTTTTGTCTGTTAGCTACTGAATAACTTCACAGAACCTTGTTTGTTCCTAAATGTTTTTACAAGTCTTTGTCAGTTTGTTGCTAAATATTTTCACAACAGGTACTTAAGATCTAGTTACAGAACCGAAGCAGAAGAATAACGAAGGTGTTTAATGGACTATTAAAACATTTATTTCCCTCCTTCTGAGTTATTCGAAGGCATTTTCCTGATTTTACAATTATGGATTTTAACTATAATACAGACCCTTTTGTCTCCTCAGCCTTTTGAAAAGTCAACCAAAGGAAGATTAATATGTATTCTAAGTAACATCATTCTCAGATGTGCTAAAAATGTTAAATATTGCTGTTTCAGAGATTGTTATGCTTTTGCCTATACTGTTTCAAAATGTGCAACATAAACTTATTAGCAAGAAAAAATCTTATATCCATATGTTATAAATCTATAATATATGCTAATAAATATTTTGGTTTATCAGTTTCTTAAAATTATATTCATAGAGGTGTTACATACAAGAAATACCTAATTGTTTTATTACCAGACAATAGTTCCTACTAGTAGATAAAGGTTAAGTCAGATTGGTATGATTTCTCTAAATTCTATAAAGAATAAAAAACTAAATGTCTAGACAACAATGTGTTAGATGCCAATTTTTCCTACAGATACTAGGACTCTTGGACTTAACATTAGAAGAAGCATACACTTATGCACTCTATGGGTTTTTGATTATGGGACAGAGCTCTTCCTAGTGTCAAATCCCAGAGACAAACTTCCCAATGCTTCTTCGTAAGCTAGTCTGGCCAACTAGTTTATTGAGGAATGTAAGGGAAAAAATACGAGGAGATTTTTGTCCTCTTGGTTACTAAAGTCCATGATTTTGATTGGATATTAATTATTTATATAAAAATATACATATATATCTATATACGCATATATAAGATTTTTTTCATCCATTTGCTCTATGGTTAGAGACATTGTCTACTATTAATGCTGTATGTTTTCCACTCATTTATAATAAATAAATAGAGGGGGAAGAGGAATACCCCAGTAGTGTTCTTATAAGCCTGTTACGACCAGGCTGTTTTATGGTTAGAGATACTTTTTCTATGGTTATAAGAGTTTGTAGAGTCCAATTACTGATTTCTATACTAATTGGTAATTGCCAAAGATATTTGCTTGGTTCCTTTTTCTTATATGAAATTTATTTTGGGATTTAGCAAGCAAGGTGCCTGCCACAGGTCAACAAAAATGATTTCTCGCCTAAGTTTTTTTTATTCAGAACACAATCCCTCTGCTTCTGTCCCAGCTGTCCCGGAAAGTCAAGAATTTACAAATAAAAAGAAGAAAGAATTTACACACTACACTTCTGGAGTGGCTGATTGGAATCCTGCCTCTCCTGCTCCCCCTGCTGACCCTAATTGGCCTTACTAACCCCCCATTTTAGGAACTGTTTCTTTCCATCTAGCTAATGACCTTCCTCTGTTACAAATAGACGCTACAAGGTTCAGCTTACCCAGGTCCTTATTCTTAAACTTGATATGGCTGATGACAGAATTCACAGCCCACAGAAATAAAAATTGCTGCTGGACTGGTTAGTCAATGACGGGTAAGAGAACTCTGCATTCTAGCACGGCCTGGCCATTCGCTGCTGGGTCATCCAATGACGGGTCAGGGAGGCCTGAATGCTGAAGGACCAAGCCCACCCAAGGCAGAGCAGAGACGAAAGGTCTCTGTATCTAAGACGGGTAAGACTTGGTCCGGGGTTCCAACCTAAGCCAGGCACAGTCCCATTGGCCATTTACTATTATAAGAAAGGGGGACCTGTGGGGAGCCATTCAGGCCATAAGATGCGTCAACATTTGCTTTTGAAGGTCTCTGCTCTTCCTCCTACTAATCAATGCTAAATTCCTATCTTCTCTTCCGCCTGCAGGCTTTTCTCCTAGAGATCACGACCCCTGCTGTGACCGAGGTCCCTAGCAACCAGGTTGCTAACTCCACTTTGCTCCCCTGTATTTAAGGCGTTGCCTGCTTGTAATGAAATGAGTTTGATCGGAAAGCCGCCTTGCTCCATCTCTCCGTCTCTCGTCCCACCCATTCTCACCCCTTCTCCTCGGGCCCTCGCGGGTAAGGACAGGGGAAGGCGTTTCTGGGACTATGAGGAAAGAATGTTGAAAGAGAGAATCTCCCCAGGAGTAAGCCAGAGGCTCTGTGAAACTTCTTTTGAATCTGACCTGAGATGCCCCTAAAGGAAGCTATGAGGTTGGACCTAAGTCCAGGACAGAAGTCAAGGGCTGAAAGTTGAGTACCCGAGTCAATGAGGAAATCTGTGATATGAGTTCCCACCTGTACAGATCCCCGGGGCTCCTCCAGGTGGACTGGAATTACAGGAGCTTGTGTACAAAGCCCCTGGGCCCATCAACCATCTGGTTTTTGTTTTTTTTTTTGATTCAAGGGGCATTGAATCTTCCAGTGATTCCCTTGGCATTTAGGGCAAGGCCCTGGAGGAGGCCTAGCAGTGGTCCTCTTGGGACAGTTTTTACAAAGATGTCCCTTTTGTGTACAAAGGAAACAGGCCCTGTTAAGGCCTTTTGGGTAGGTATTTTCCTGAGCAATCTTTATTACTGCTACGATTTCCTGATGGTGCTTATCCTTCCTTTTTTTCCCTTTTCTATTTCCCTTTCTTCCTTTTCTTCCCCCTTTATTTCCTTTTCTGCTTTCTTACTATAATAGACAGAAGTTCCAGCTTGAAGCAACTGCTCTAAATTTTTGTTTGGTTCGGCCATTAACTTTTGTAAATTTTTACGAATATCAGGTGTGGACTGGGTTAGGAATTTATCATTAAGAAGGATTTTTTCCTCCAGAGTATTTGGAGTTATGTTAGTATGCTTTCTAATTGCCTCCTTAAGCCTCTGGAGGAAGGCAATTGGCAGTTCCTCTTCCCCTTGCAGTACTGTGGATAACATATTATAGTTCAAAGGCTTTATCTTAGCTCTACAAATTCCCCCTAAAATACAGTATATTAAATGCTTTTGATTCCAAGTTCCCTCTTTATCATTTTCTGCCCAGTTAGGACTGTTTTTGGGTACTGCCTCTGCCCCTGTGAGGAGTCTAAGATCCCTAACATTATGGTTTTTGACATGAGCAGCATAATGTTCATTTCCTATTGCTACTGCCTCAGTTTGTACCCTCTGTCTTTCTATAGGAGTTAAACTCTGATCTAATATTAAGGTCATATCCCTCCAGGTTAACACATACTGTTTTGTAAGTTTATAAAACACGTCATAATAATGATCAAGGTCTATAGAAAAATTGCCCAATTCATGTTCTATCTCCCTTAGCTCATTTATACAGAAGGGCCTATGGACATAAGTGATCCTTTGTCCTACTGGGGTCTCTTATAGAGGATATAACCCTGGAGGGGCAATAGGTATCTCCTTTGAAAACATCTCATGGTCCTGACATTTAGATTCTGTTGGGTATGGAGTGCAGTGATCAGGGAGTTTTAGTGGGGTGGGCATTGGATATGCCTTTTCAGGGGGTTCATAGTCTTCAGAGTGAGGAACATCAAGGTCAGTAGCTGGTGGGGGATGTCATGGTTTGATCCAGGTGTCCCCCACAAACAAATGAATGCGTTCTGATAGATTGATCCTCAGCTGATGGCAGTTTGGGTTTTACAACCTCGATGAATCTGTGTTGTTTTGGACGGACTTATGGGGGTTATAAACCAGCTTTCCCTTGCCAGTATTTGGCACACCTTCCTGCCGCTGTTTGCAGTGCTGTGGCAGAGGTGATGTCCACCCCTCTGCTCATGCCATCGTGTTCCCTGCCAGGATGGATTCCCCCCCCCCCCTGCAAGTCCGTAAGCCAAATAAACCCATTCCTCCATAAGCTGCTTTTGCTTGGGTTCTTTCTGCCCAGCAACTGGGAAGCTGACCACAACAGGGGAGCTCTAGGCTAGGTTCCTTAGAAGGTACTGAAGTCTCCTTAGAAGGCTCAGAGGTCACTCTTGGAAGTCTGGGTGTCTCCTTAAGAAACTCTGCATTCTCTGTAGGGGGCTTAGGGTCAGCTTCTAGAGGAGTCAGAGGGTTAGGAGCAGTCGGGATACCCACAGCAGCTGGATGATCAGGCCAAGCTGATAGTAGCCCACTACGGATGGTCACATTTATGAAAGAATAATTGTGCATATGACACCTCAGTCTGTTTCCCCGTCTTTCTAAAGAAATGATCAAATTGGACTATTGTACTCTATTTAAAGCTGCCCTGTGTTGGCCATTTTCCCTCCATTTTCTAAAGGATATTGGGACCAAGACTTTTTACAATGGAAAATTAAAGCTTCTTTCCTAAAGCTCAATGGGTCTAAGTTGGCCCAGTTTACAAGTATGGAGGCCAGAGGAAATTTGGGATTTGCTTTGGAAGTTGAATGTCCCATCTGAAACGACAATGGAGAAAAAGAAGTAGAAGATTCTTGAATCAGAATCATGGTTCTCACCTTTGCTGAAAAGAGGGATCATCTGTTTTGAAAACTGATTCTGGGTCCAGAAATTTGGGGTGTCCTCTGTATAGGAGCTTGGGTCCCAAATTTGAGCTTTGTCCCAAATCTAAGAACACATAGTGTGCTCGATGTGTTTTCTTGAAGCAAGCGGGGGTCCCCTTCAGGAAGTCCATGTCACACATCCTAAGAGGCTAGCCCCCAAGCTTGACTTCTCTAGACCTCCCCAGGATGGGTCTCATATCACAGCATATGAGAGCACCTGAGGCATTGATTAGACTATAAGTGTAGAGGCTATGCATACTCTTGTCTTAGCTCATCTAATCGCTCTGCCATTAGATGTCTAATGGCTCAGGACCTCATTTTCATTTCTCCCCTTGGCGGGAGTCTTGTATGTAGGTCTCCTGCCTATGTCTGTTTCAGGATGGCCTTGGGACTATGGGTCTATTGCTTTCTTTCTCTAAGGAAACCTATAGTTATTAGCTTAAGCCTAGGCATGTAAGGCGTGGTCAATCTTGTCTGTCTTAAAATACCAATTTTTGGAATCAAGAATACTATACTCAGTACATTCTATTCTTATTAGCATCTCTTATAAAAAGGCAATAAAGTTCTATTGACACTCCTCCTTGTTAAACACATAACATATCTAGCATTTACAATTTCTATCTAAAAATTATACACAGCCTTTTGCAAAACAGTTTAAAATGGGAAGCAATCATAAAAAGGAGGAAAGGTAGGAAAAGAAGAATAACAGTGCATTTATTAACCCCTTTTACCTCTCTAATGTTTTGTCTTTGGTATTCTATCACAACAAAAACTTTCTTTGGGATTCAGGAGTCCTGGAAAAATATAAGTCAAGCCCATTAGGAGTTAATGTTACACATTGAGGAAGTTATCCTTGTAAATTGGTTTCCCTGCATCAGAGGCTGTAAGAGTGGAGCTTGTTTGGCTGCTCCAGTTTCTCTGTTAAATAGGATGATTTCACCTATATTAGGGAAAAAAATGGTTAATCAGATGTATTGTGTAAAAAAATCCACAAGGTGGCGCTGTCACCTTTAGGTCCACGTGGCTGTCTCCATCTTTGGTGGGTCATCATCCAAGGTTGTGGCCCGGAGGGAAGGAGTCACAGGCTTACAGCCTTTTAGGTTACCATGGAAACAGCTTTTCCTCCCTACCAAATTAGAACCAGTATCAGCCATGTGGCCTTGGATCTCAGCCTGTGCTGGGTGCCCTCAGCCCCCAGACTATGGTGCCCCAGGAGCTGGCTTCCCCAGGACATCCGCCTGGATCATGGGGAAACATGGAATTCTGAGCGGAGGCCCTGGGCCATTCTGTGGCCTGGGTTTCTGACTGAAGCTGTCCAGTGGTCGCACATATAGGGGCCAGCTAGCAGCCAGCACCGCCTCCCTCTGTCCTTTGCCTCCTGGCAAAGGCATCTAATGCCCAAGGGCCATTTCATCCAGTAAGAGCAGAGAGAGAAAGATGGAGGCCGAATTCCTGCCATGCTCCCTGCTGCACAGCATGGCACATCGGGGTGCAGGAAATGTGGCATCTAAGAGATCTATTCCAGGCACTGCTTGTGGGGCCCAAGTTGAGGCACTGCCTGTGGATGGCATGAGGCCGGCAGTGGCCCCCGCATGCATGGGGCCAGATCCTCCCAAAGTTGGTGGGTCAGTCAACAGCACCACAGATAAGAGTTGAAAAGAACTTTGAAGAGTGCGAGTTTCCTTTCCCTTAAGGTTCAAAAATAGGATAAATGTGGAAATCAAAAAATGATTCTCAGATCTCAGTGGGACGACCTCCAGTTCTGTAATGGGGATTTGGTACAGCGGTTAAATATCTGGGATTTTACCCCTGCATTTCCCCCTGAGTTCGTGTCCTCTAATGAAAAAGAATTATACACTGGGACAGAATTATTTTTATTATACATTTATTCTAAATTAAAATCAGTTAAGGGAAAAGGGATTTGGAAAAGGATGCAGCCCAGTCACCACCTGGTCTATGAGGTTCATAAATCATCATTAAAAGTACACAGAATCACCCAAAAAAAGTGGGGAAACAAGGAAATAGCATACATGTTAAAGAGAAAATTCCCTACCTCCCCTCTCTGATCCTAGTATCCTAGAGGGGAAGGAGCAAAACTCACTGGCCCGGTACCACGCACCACCAGCCCAACAGTCCAGACAAGAAAAAAGCAGCCCGTGTCCCAAATTTGAGTCGGGACTTTTAAAGATTTCTTGGGTGTGTGTGTGTGGGGGGAAGTTCTGGCATGGGAGTCCTTGATAGCGTGACATGAGGTCACTGTGTGAGGCCATGGCCTCTCTACCTGTGAGAGGGGTCTTTCTCCTAATCCCTCTCAAAGCCATGGGTGATTTTTAACCTGATCAGGGACAGGGCCGGACCTTAATCCAGGATAACTGAGTTTCATGTAACAGTTTAGTGAGGTGTTTCTTAAGTAGACAATTTACATTTTCCTGAGGATGGTGACCATATACAATTGTTCCAGAAAATCTGGGGTCAAGTCAGCTAGAAATCCAAGCATCACTCAGAGAGGTGGAGACTTTTTCACTGGTAAATGGAAGTGACCTTTATGCTCTGAAATGTCTTCTGCCTCAAATTAGGACAAGTTATTTTATAGGCTATTTGCTAGGCAGTTTAACATCCTTTTGGGTATTTTAAATGATTGATGGACTACATTTCTAAGGCAATGTAAAGGGGAGTTAGGACTGTCCCTGATTATTTAAAAGTATAGCTAAGAGATCTGGTCAGTGGTCCTTGGGATGACTGCTGTAATTCAAAATTATCTATAGTTTATGGCTCCCTCTCCTGATGACTCCAACCTGCCTGTACCATCCAGAGCCCTATCTTGTCATGTTTAATCATATAGTTGCCAGAAGCATAGGAGTTTTCCTTCAATCTCCCTGGCTGCTGACCATGTTTCCCCAACTGCTCAACACTTTAGGAAAAGGGTCATAGAGAAGCTGTTTTGATGGAGGCTTTCACCCCTCTACATTTCTCCCCTTTTGAAGTCTGTTTAATTTACATAATTAAATACTTTTACAGATGTGAGTCCTATTCAATTAGGAGGTTTAGAATATAAGGCCCAAACAGTAATCCCACAAGGGTCATTATCAGTGGCCAATCAGCAGCATGGACCATTTAATCTATGACCAATAGCTACCCCATGACATCCCAATCTAATCAAATGGAGGTATCAGCTAGATGGACCTTTTTGATACCAATGAGGATTTATCTAGGAACTTTAAGGTAAAATGGAAGGAGCATTAAAAGTCCTATATCCTCCCCTGCATGGTGGGTACTCTAGAGCCTAATACGGCACAAGATGTTATAAGGACCAGATAATTTCTCTAGCCAGGCACATAAAACTCATGCATAACATGCTAGTGGAACTGGTGGACATTTTTTGCATTTTTCTACTAACCCAGGTCAAATTCTTCAGGCTTCTGCCATGCATGGACCAGTGAGCTTCCTGAATTGTGACTAGAGCAGGGCTGTAGATATCTCAACATTCTGCTGTGCATAGACTAGTCAGCTTTTGGGATGACTAGAGCCATAGTCTCCTCAATAGGGGCAAGTGTCTTCTGGAGCTTGACCTTGTGGAGTCCTTCTGGGTAACTGGTAAACTGCCAGCCATCACAATCCACTGAGGACACTGTCCTCAGCTCTAGGAATGAATCTGTACTATATATTTGAGCTGATGGCACCATCTCAATTCCCTAGGGGTATGTGGGTACCCCTGTGTTATGAATTCCAAGGGAACAACATCAATGGCAGAAAAAACTGGCTCTTTTCTAGAAACTCAAGCAAAGAGACACCATCAAACAACCAACATTAGCAAGTATGAACAGCAGAGCTCTAAATTGTTCTTTCCAAATGTTCTTTCTGTACTCTAGATTTGCCCCAAACACACCTTAGGGCCCAACTCTAAGATCCTTCCACAGTGACAGCTATCTGGAGGATGGCATTATAGTTTAGGCTCTGTTGAGGGGGCCAGGTTTTCCCACCCTGCAAGGGGTGGTAAGGCCAAACATCACTCCAAAAATAAATTAGATACTTCCACTTAAGTTTCAGAGATATAGATTGTCACAATCTCTTCAGAAGACAGTCGAGTGGAGACCTTTTGGAGACCTTGGATAGTTGTGGGACCCTGCTGAGAGGCATGGAGAACATAGGGTTAAAGGAAAGCTGAGACTGGCCCGAAACCCTGATAATCTCTTTATTTGTAACCAGTAGGAGTTCAGCCACATCTCCTTCCTTTTTCCTAAACTCCAGCTGCCTGGGAGGCCTCAACAAACCCTGATAAGCCCAGGCACTTCAAGGCCTGATTTTTACTGGAGCTCATATACCTCAGCTGTAATAACAAGCCTGGGCAATAAAAAAGTTAAAACTCTTCCAGAACCACCACCATCCATTACAAGCCTAAAAACATGTAATTCTCACCATGTGGAACTGAGAGAGTCCCCCCATTTTATCTATGCAAAACAGGCATACACAGATTACTGGCCTCTGCCAATCCCTTCATGAAACATGCACAGACCACCCTGCCCCTGCCATCCCCTTGCCGCTTTATGCCCCTACCACTGGTTTTTCTTCTATATAAACAACATTTTCCCACATAATAAATAAGCTGTTCACTGAAACTGCCTCCCAAGAGTTCTTCTCATCGGCTCACCGCTATCCCAAGACTCTGATCACAAAGCTCTATGGATAAACAGGATGTTGATGCGTGCTGCATCTCCCCAAGTAATCCATGGAATCACAGATAGTGATGAAACCATTTGTAGGGAAGGAAAGAGGAAAAATAGGATAGAGGATGGGTTTGTGACAGGCTAACTGTACTTTCAGGCAGGTTCCACAGATTCCATGCCTGAAACCCTCCCCTTGAGTGGGAGGTGTTGATAACTAGAGTTCAAACCTAATCCTGAAACTGACGGGTCAAGGATAGACCAACCAGCTATCTCTCTGCTCAACTGTGCCAGGGAATATAGTCACTGGAACAGGAATTTCCTTTTCTTTCTCTTTGCCACATGACTCCAGCAGAAGGACATCTGAATATCCAGGGATTGGTAAGGCCGCCCCACCACAGCTTAAAGGCTACGTTGGAGGAGTGCTTGGCTTCTTTCCAGTGGGAACCTTGTTTCCTCATGATGGGAGCCATTTTATATCTTCCTTCTTCTTCTTTGGCTGGCTAGCACAGATTTTATAGATATGTGGCAAAAAAACCCTCCCCACTTGTTTTCTCCTCACTAGTGGCTGGAAATCTCAATTACAACTCATTTCCTTTTAAGTAAAGTCTCCCACTATACTATACTCCCACTTGTCCTCTGGTGGTGTATAATTTTAATTCTTTAAATTTAGACAAGAATTTGGGTACTCTTAAGTTTTGAGGTAAATTGGAATTAGCTGGGTACTCTTTAAGTTCTAATCCCCAGCTCCCCCATTACAGGTTGACCTTTATACCCATCATGCTCATGAAATATTGGAGGGATGGCTCTGATTGTGACAGTTTCAGGCAAGCTCCATAGACCCCCTCCCCTTGAGTGGGAGGTGTCGCTAGCCAGAGCCCAAACCTAGATGCAAAAACTGATTGGTCGTGTATAGACCAATCAGCCATCTCTATGACTTACCTAGTGGAAGTGGCTTCCCTAGAACAAAGGCCAGTCTTTTCTCTTCCACATGGCATCCTAGAATGAGGACTTTAATTTTCCAGGTAAGGCCCCTGACCCCAGCCTAAGGACTCAAGAACCTTTTTTTTTCATGATGAGAAATCTCTATTATCTTTCTCTTTTCTGCCCATTTAGTTAAACTGCATGCATTTTGACTAAAACCTCTCCCACTTGTTCTCCCCACACTGGTGGCTGGAGAACTCTGTAACTCCCCATATTCCCTTAAATAAAGTCTCTCACTATACCTTAATATATGGTTGTCTATGATTTTAATTGTTTAATGTTGTAGACAAGAATTTGGGTACTCTTAAATTTTGAGTTGCATTGGAATTTTTTGGGCATTATCTAAATTCTAACCCTCAGTTCAGTCCTTACATGATCACATCTTTGGGACAGGCCTGTGCGGTCTGGGTCATTCCCAGGAAGAATTTGACCCAATTAGTGCAATTACTGCACTTATCCTTGCCCTGGTGACTCTTTCATTTTCTCCTCCTCCTTCTCCTCATACTCTGAGTCTTTTATTTATGTATCTGAGACCTTCCTGCGGGTCCCTGTGGTCCATGACCTTGGTATTTCATTTTGGATTTCAAATATCTCTAAAGCTCACATTTCTCAAAAAACACTATTTCTGTTTGGAGTTACTTTGGAAAGGGCTTAATCATTAAGCAATGCAAGGTGTTCAAGGGAAAGCATCTTTCAACCAGGCACATTTTATGGGAGGAAGAAGGGATATATTGAAGCTATGGATCCAGGGGAAGTTCTATAATGGCCACAGAGGCTGGCCTCCCTTTACAGTGTGAACACAGAGAGAAATCACCTCAGGCAACACTTTAGTCCCCTCCCCAACCAGACTCAAGAGAAGTTTCAACATCCACACCAAAATAAAAGCTTGCCTCGGAAATAGGAGATAAAGGTCACCCCCCTGCTTTGTCTCTGTGTGGCAGAAAAGAGCATCCCTTCCTCATTCCAGGCCACCTGGGCCCTTCTCCCAACCTGGTATTCCCTTAAATTCCTGACCTGACTTTTGAATGTGCTTTTCTCCACCTTTGGTGAAAATAGATGGGCAGCTCGCTTTTCCTTCTATTAAAGCCTTTTCTTTCAGAGTGGTCCCTCGTGGTGGTCACTTTCAATCTAACAACCACCACCTCCAGATGTAAGCACACTCAAACTTCAAAACACAACAGGGAACTTAGGCTTGAGCTAAGATTGCTCTTTGCAGACTTATAACTTGAATTTCAGATATGCAACCTTCTCCTCCCCAAATACCTTATGGCTGGAGCCTAGAATCCTGCCAGGCCAAGGTGACACCTCTTCTAGCCAGGAGTGCTATAGAAAAAACCCATGCCAAAGAGAGACAAAGCCATGACAGCAAGAGGAGATTGGAGTTTATTTTATGACCAGGCAGACCAAGCATAGAAAAAGGCATTGACCAGGAACCCCAGTTGGGAAGGGGGGTTTATAGCTGGGTACAGAGATGTGTACATGACATCAAACATGTAAGTTAACAAACCAGTTAGAACTCAAGAAAGTGGAAGCCTTGCAATGGGTTTGGAGAAGAGCAAATAATCCTCTATAGATATTCTTATTTTTCTCTTCCCACTTCCTTCCCTCCTTCCTTCTGTCGAAGCTCCAGTAATCTCTCACAGCATGCTAGGTGACTAGTACTATGGGGGCAGTTTCAGGAAGCTTAAGAAAAAGGCCATCTGTGTAAAGCTTTTTTTTCTCTCTAAAGCATTTATTCATACAAATATTAAACTTAGTTAAGCCTCGTGCCACATGTGATATTCTCGATTTTTTACAGAGCTGAAGAAGGGGGATCACTGGGTTAATAAAAAGATTCCCCCTTCTGGGTTATTCTAGGGTATTTCCTGGTTGTAAAACTGTTTTTGTTACTTTCCTAACTATGCTATAGACTTATTGTTGCTTTTTTTTAGTCTACCTGGATCATTTCTAAAATTTTACCAAGGATGTTATGTCAGAGATATTCAAAAGTTTTAAAGGTAACAAAAACATTTTTAGATATGGTAAATGTATTGATTATAATTTATCCCAGGGACTGTTATATTTTGCCCATACTCTTTTAAAATGTGCATCATAAGATTAACAGGAGATATCTTACATTCATAGATTATAAAAATCTATAACTATGTGCTAATAAGTATTATTAAAATATGGCTGTCAGTTTTCTTAAAAATTACATTCATAGATAGAAATGTTACATAAGAATGTCTATTTCTTCTGATACTGGAGTATGTTTTCTATTATTAGATAAAAAGTTAAGTCAATTTGGTACAATTTCTCTTAATTCTATAAGGGATGAAAAACTAAGTTCTATAGACAAATACAGATTGGATGCCAGTTTTTCTATAAAAGCCAACTATATGTGCTAGCTCTCAATCATGGACTAAATAAAAAAGGCAGATATTAATGTGCTCAACTGGTTTTGACTTTATGACAGAGCTCTCCTAAAGCAAACTTCAGAAACAGACATATTTCCCAATGCTTCCTCATAAACCAGACTGACCCTCTGGTTAATGACAAATATAAGGGAAATCATAACACAAGGAGATTTATATCTTCTTTATGGTACTAAAGCCCATGATTAGATGAGTAAACAGTAAAAAAACAACATAAGGTTATTTTCATCTATAGCCCAATGGGTAGAGACATTGCAATGACATGACTATGAATGCTGTATGTTTTTTGCTTGCTTATAAAAAGGAGGGGGGAGAATACCCTGGAAAGTGTTTTTCTTATAAGTCTGTGTTAAGGATCAGACTGTTCAAGGGTTAGAGGCACTTATCAATGTTTATACTCATTTGGCATTCAAAAAAAGGGGGAGAAACCAAGGTCAGCACGACCTGGACTCATCCTAACTGGCAACACCAATGCTGGAGAAGCTACAGTGCTCCTCCCAGATCCCAAATCCTCCTCGGAGAGCCAATGGTGACCCCCCCAAAGACATATGCTTGTTTAATCTTGGCTACATACTGGGTCTTAATCACCCAGGAAAAAATGTATAACCAAAAATAAAATGTTGTGATGACAACTTTCAGAAAAGAAAAACAAACAAGACTTTAAGACAGGTTGACAAAGTTCCATAAGCCTCCAACCATCAGAATGGTTTGTTACAGAATGGGATCTAAGACAAAATGTATACTGGGTAGCTCCCAATAACACTAAAAGTATTTTGTGGCACCAATCTCTGTCCCTGGCTTGCCCCAGGGTAAATTAAAAGATGCACTCTGAGATTTCCCTAGATACAGGGAAGAAAAGGTAAACACCTTAACACACCCAGCTCATTTGCCAGTTTTTATACACAGATAGACTAAGAACATTTT
>PVHP010012004.1:0-43936 GCA_004024765.1 Zapus hudsonius
ACAGGCCCATGTGAGATGACAAGTGGAAAAATATTCCAGGGAGAATCCTGTGGAGGCCACCAAACACAAAAGTACAAGTGCCCAGCCTCAAAGAGAGTGAATGCACTGTGAAGGGCACCGAGCAAGCACCATCACTGCCAGCGGCTTCATGAGCAGAGGGCTGTTTTGCCACGTGCACTGGAAGAGCAGCTAGCATAAAGGGCACACCAGTCTCCCACAGTGGGACTTCTGGATACGACATGTGAACCCTGCCTCTGAGCTGGGGATACTACTGTGTCAGATGGATGCCCCACTAAGGCACAGTGACTCTTCAGGATCCCTGTGGACAGCAGCAGCCAAGCCTCTAGTGTCAGGCTCCCTGTCCCCATCCTCACAGGCCCCTGGGCGTCACCCTGCATCTCCTCCTTGGTAGGGAGAAGACCCCAGTCTTTCCTGGACACTGGCAAGCAGAGCGGCATGTGGCCTGACTCCTCTATTTGTTCTCCCTGGATTCGATACAATGGGGTCTTTAATGAAAAGAATCCAGACCTGGCTGGTCTTGTGTACCCTCCCTAGACTACCAGGGACTGATCCCCGTCCCCACCTAAGGCAGAAGATCCTGGCTGGACAGGGGTGGTGAGTCGGCCATAGAGAGTGAGACCGCTTTCTTCTTTCCATGGGACTTCTCGACAAGAAACACACATCCCAACTTTGCTGTAGGGCTGCCTACATGATGATGCCACATAAGTACTCCCCCGGCCCACTGCCATCTGTACAAACAGGACATCCTTGGGGTACATGAGTGTCCCTGGGAGGGCCCTACATGACTCCGGGCCTCTCTGTGTACCAGCCAGCACCTTAGCCCACTATTGGCATCCAGAATATGTACTAAGAGGGCTGTGTGCAGGTAGGTGTATACACACCATCTATAGGTGGCTGTCCCAATGCTGGGACCAAGAAGACAGCTGCTTAACCTGTTAGTTCCTGCACCCTGAAAGCACACACACCAACGACGAAGTTCTGATGTAGCCTGGCACTGGAAGACAGTATGGTTACCTGGGCTCTGTCTGGAGGGAGCAGGGGCTGGGGAGGGGGCTTCCCAGTGATGGCAGCTCTTTGGGATTAACACCCCCATCTCTTCACACCAGGCTTTCTGAGAGCCTACTAGGTGAAGAGACTTGGGCCTGTCAGGTAATCCACAGGGCAGGAGCTCCCCTGGGTATTTAGGATCCGACAGCTCAGGCTCCAAAATCTGGTGACACTGGGCTAGGCTGACTTACTGCATTACTGGAAGGAGAAGGCTGGGTGTGTGAGCAGTCTACAAACGGCACTGTTTTCTCAGCTCCTGGACCTCATTAACATGCCTCAAACATCACCGAGGACTTCATAACGTGAAGCGGGCTGAATGGACGGCAGGGACGCTGGCTGCCCCTGTGTTCAGCCAACACCGAAGGACGCTTCTCCTGGGCAGGCACAGGGCTGCATCCCGACCGCCTCTGCGCACACCCAACCTGCCTATTAGCATTCGCAGAAAGCACCCATTTGCATTGAGACAATGGTCCTACTTCTGAAGCAGAGCTGCAGGGGCACTGGGCATTTGTTGGCACAATTGCCCTTTGTGCCCGCTCCAGTAGGCAGGCGGGGAGCATGTCCCAGGGACTCATGGAGATGTGGCCAGGCCAGAGCTTTTAAATCCCCACGCCATCTGACACAGCCACAGCAGCCTGGCACCCAGGAGAGTGAGGCCCAGGCTGGATCCTGTCAGAAAAATGTCCAGGACAACCTCCAGGAGCAGAGAATGACCGTAGCCCCTATCTGGGACACTCCTTATCCTCTTGTCCAAGTGCAGAGAGCACACAGGACTCTCTCGGGTCAGCTACCATCCACAAGATGAAGCCTGGTGGGCCAAGACCTGGACACCATGAATGAAATGATAGGAAGCCATCCCTGAGATCACAATACTGTCTTCACAACTGTCGATTGCCAGAGATCTGGAATGTCCGAGTAGGTCCTGGAACATTCTAGGCAGCATTCTGGTGGGTCTCTGGTACTGGAAAGAAGTCTAAGAGGGACAAACACAGGGAAATGACAGCAGAGTAGAAGGGCTGAGTGTTGACCCAAGGGACAGCTGTGTCACATTCATTATTGGCTCTGGATCCCTGGTCCCTACCTTACCAAGAACGTGAGGTCAATGTGTATAGACTGCCTCCTTCCGGCCCAGCACATAGCACACTGAGGCTGGCTGATGCCCACAATCTAGAGTGGGATGTGAAGTCAATGGGACTCTCAAGTGACCCTTTCCCATAAGGCAGGACCCACTAAGTCTAAGCAGTGTCCTTAGAGGGACAAGATTCTGATGGCAGAAGCCAAATCAGCCAGAACAAGCATCAGGCTCTGAGCTGCCTGCTGTCACTGGACCCAGAAGGGGGAAGTGAGCTCCTAAACATCTGTGCCCTTGGCCTCATCTTCCACCTCTCCATCTGGGAGAGGAGAGCTCTCTCTCACTCCTCCAACTCCAACACCCAAAGACCCAAACTATCATATCTTGGAGCTGTTACAGTTAACTGGTTTTCAATCAGGTGTCCCCACCTCAGGACAGCACCTTGGGCAGGCCTCTCTACCAGTGATGTGGAAGCCCCCTTCTGAGAAGACAGTTGGCCTCCATGTCTATGGGGAATTGTTCCAGAACTCCTGAGGATGCCAAAAGCTACAGGTGCCCAAGTCCCTTACAAACATTGCCAAGATATTTACACAGACCCTACCCAGGTCCCCCTGGGCCTCTTTAGACATCTTCAGATTACATATAATAACAACTGTCATGCCAATTCCTCACAGATGAATTATATTGTTGGTGAGTAAATATGAGAAAGAAGTCTGCACATGCTCAGTAGATATGTTACTTTTTGAGTATCTTTAGGTCACATTTGGTTGCACTAGAGGATGTAGAGTCTATAGTTACTGGAGGTAACTGACTGCTTCCGCAGCATGCCTGTCCCCCTCCACAGCTCCTCAGAGGAAGTGGCCAGTGGGGCAGTGCAAGGACCTTCAGAGGAGATACTGGGAAAGGCAGATTTTGGTGTTTTCTCCCAGAAAGACACAGCTACATGTGGGTTCCTGAGGCAGCAGAGCTACCTCAAATACCCACACGGATCCAGAGGAAAGAAAAGACCAGAACCATTCAAATTTGGGTTATAGACGGCTTCTAGAGAATTCGGCCATCCACTACAATATAACACTCAGGTTGCCAGAGAGAAATCAGAGCTGCAGAGAGAAGTGAGGTCACTTCCACCATGGCCACCCCTACCTGGCTTTCAAAGGTTACATCACAAATCCAGAATGTTCACCCTATATCCATGGCCAGGGGTGTAAGGACCCCAGACCTATAAAGCCTGATGGAACAGTGCTTAAAATTGGTTCTGAGATGATGCCTCCTGGCAAGTCTGTCTGGCCAGGGGAGACCTCTTGCTCCAGCCCCCCCCCCAACAGCCCCAGACCAAGAAGCACTGAAAGTGGCTGTAAAGTTTTCAGAAGCTTCCAGAAGTCTACTCCGCTTTCCATTCCAGTAGTAGAGACCTTACTCAGTACATGTGCATGCTCCCAAGGAAGGCAGTAACTGTGTAAACTGTGGGACCCTACAGACAAAGTGCCAGGAGAGGGTTGGGGTGGCAAGGTAGCATCCCAAAGCCAGGTTGACTTTGGCTGAGGAGTCAATGCTGAGCAGCCAGGCCCTGTCCCGCCCTGCCCTTCCCACTGTGCGTGCGTGAGCTTGCTCACCAGAGCTGTCATAACCTTCAATGGAGAAATTGTCTGGCCTCCGTTCTTCTGGGGGATCACACGTGATGTGGGGGACAGTGAACATCTTCTCTCCGGGACTCACTCCATTATCCTTATCCAGTTTGAACTTTTTTTTCTTTACCTAAAAATCCACATAATCAATGGCACTTTCTGGGTATCACTTGTCAGAACCTCCACCAGTCTCAGAGTATCTGCACAGCACCAAGCTTGGCTCTGCCGTGAGGGCCATGCGGGGAGCCTGGGGCTGAGGGGCTGAACTCCAATACTCTCAAGCATCAGTAGTGGGGGGTCTTCATGTGATGATGCTATCCTTCGAGGGGTTGGCCCAGGTGTGGCCCAGTGAACTCACAGCCAGTGAGGGCAGGCAAATAGAAAATGGGCGGGTAATAAACACCCAAACTTGCCCTGGAGCAGTGGGGCTGAGGGTGGACACAGAATAGCATGTGATGAGGGACACACTAGGATACTGGGACCTCTTCCAGGTGGTCACCTGGGAAAAGTGAGTGAGCAGGCTATGTGGCCATCAGGCAGAAGCAGCAGCAGCTCAAGGATCCAAGGGGAGCTGGAAGCTGGGAAGGCTAAGATTCTTCAAGAAGGGTGTGGGTGTGGGCCAGGAAGGGGAGAAGCCCCAATCTTTCACTTCCCCAGTCACACGACAAGACTGCTGCCCAGAACTGAAAGAACTGCCCTCACCCTCTGCCTTGAGCTTGCACAGCAGAAAAAAAGCCTACCACTAGGATCCTCCCAACAACTGTCTTTCCCACAGCTGACTGGAAGCCAGCCCACCCTAGTCCCAAAGCATGCGCACACACACTCTCTCTCTGGGCATCGTAAACTCCTGGTCTTGGAGCGGCCAATCCTGTATGATCTGGAGGCTGGGAGACAGGAAGCTGGCAGGGACCCTGCATGGCACATACTTCCCCGAGTACAGAATGATGGTGACACCCCAGTATGGAACACACTGAGTGAAAACCCCCTGTGCTTGACCCCTACAGATGCCCCACCTGCTCACAAGCCCCCTCCCTGGTTGGTTACCATGACAGATTTTTTAGGCTTGGGGCTAGGGGACAGCAAAGCATGGCTTCTGGCAGGCTTGCGGACATAGATCTTCCAGGTAGAGGAGTCGGGGTTCTCAGCAGCATAGCATCTCCATGCAGTCTGAAATTGAGGGAGGAGAGACAGGTTATCTGTCTAGATATCCAGTGGGGCCTCTTGGAAAAGCTGTAGCCCCTCTCCCGATCCCCAGGCCCATCAGCTCCTTGAACCCCTGTCCTGAAAGTTCTGCTCAATCCTCCAGAGACAGGAAGGATACTGCTTCATGTACCAACTGTGTGTCACTCAGAGCTCAAATGCCACTAGAACTTTACCTGTGTCTTCAGTCCCTCTTGTAGAGTGGCCTTGAGCCAGGCCTACACATACAGAGATTCTCAGATCAGACACACACAGTGAGGGTAGAACCAGATGACCAGTGTCTACCCAGTGAGGAAGGACAACAGAGAAGGGCTGTCCCAGCCTCTGTGGACACTGGTGGGGATATAGAAAAGCAGAGTGCCCAAGGCTAGTGGAAGGAGAGTCTTTCCAGGGCCTCAAGAGCCACCCTCATGGCTGTGGGATGCCTATGGGTAAAAGCTACATTTCAGAGGAGCCTCTGGCAGACTGACCTCAAGGAAGAGGAGACACTGGCAGGGGTTCAAGGAAGCCTGAAGCCCTTAGGTGGGCAAGAAGTGGACCCCAGGGAGGAAGAGGCATAAAAATGTATCAAAGCCTCATATGAGGACATAGCATGGTATCCTTGTCATCTCTGGCCCTATTACCATAAGAAAGGGACAGGCTGAAGGTGCCTGCATGCTAACAAGGCTCCCAGGTGACAGGTCCACAGCAGTGAAAGGACCTGGAAGAGTTAGGAAGGCCCTTCTGAGGGTTACATGTCCTGAGCACACACTCCACATCCCCTCCCGACCTCCTTGTCTACAGCCAGCCAACTACAGCCCTTTCCTGAACACTCCATGTTGCCCACTCCTGCCACTGAGGGGCCCCAGCACATGCTTGACCATGGGAGCCTTGTCTAGAGATGGCGTAGCTCCTAAGAGCAGTTTCAGTGCTAGTCAAGGAATTGAGATGCTGGGCACTCTGCCCACATGGCTCATGTGGGTTAAAAGGCCTGATTTTATGGTCTTCCCCAAGTGAGAAACCATGGGCCATCAAGCCAGGCCTGGAAGGAACACATAGGCATGACCACTCAGCTTTATGGCTGCTACTGTTTTTGTTGTTTGTTTTGTCCCAGACAGAAGGTCCAGGCCCCAGGTGGCTGGTTCTAGAAGGCTTCCATGGAACAAGGTGGAGCTCAAACTGTGCCAGAAGCCTGGGTAAAACCATGAGAGCTGCGGCTGCTGAGAGCAGCCACCTCTCACCTGGGTCCCTGTCTGGAGTAGATCATCCAGGACTCGGAGGCCTGCAGGGGTGTCACAGTGAGTCTGGACCTGTCCTGGCCCCCAGTGGGTCATTCAGCCCAGAGGGGTCCCCACTGGACATCACAACTACCACACTGGACAGAAGATCATGTCCACACTGCACACTGGTCTACCCAACTCTGGCCTCTTACTTGACCTGTCCCCCACCCCTCCCAGTGATTGACAAACGGCTTCTGTGCCTATGTCTTCTCTTATATTTCAAGGGTTTCCCAGTTCTCTGGTGTATTCCCAAAGGTCTGGGACACAGCTATAGAGCCCAGTGTAGCTACCACTAGAACCTCCTCCATGACTTTCAAGCTCTACGTTTGCTGTCTCTTAGCCCTCTGAGTGCAGAAATGGCCCATGTTTTCTGAACACTGGTCCTCACTTCCTCACCTGGGAGCACTAGTTCCAAGGGATCCTGGGTCTGCCACAGGCACTGCGAGGCTGGGTCTTCTTCCCTTGGGAGGACGGTCACCTGGGCCTCCCCTTGTCTTCTCCCTCTCAGACTCATCTCTGTCCCCAGAAGCTGGCCAGAAGGTAAGGAGGGACACAAACTGACTCCATCAGATCCTAACGTGGCCATGGTCTGCCTCACTCCCAACCTACCTGTGAGCTCCTCAATGGGAATACCATGGAGGTAGATGGTCTTGCGTCCCTAAGAGCAGGCACTTTCCCAAAGGGGCACCTGTACCATGAGAGAGGTCTACAGTAAAAGAATCCCATGGCTCACAGGTTGGGTGGACACAGGCCAAGGACAGTTCCAGCTTTCAGATGGATGCAAGGGCTGAACTAGGCACCAACAGCGGCCTGGGCCCAGGCTCAGGGTACACACCTGGATGAGCGACGCGGCGGCCGGGATCTGCCGGTTGAAGTGCTTCTGCCTCTGCTTCTGCTGGACCTTCAGGGCAAACCCAGAGCCGAGGATCCCCTGGGAAGGGACAGAAGTGAAGCCTACTGACCCACAGGCCACACTGACCAGTGTCCAGCCTTGGGACGAGGGACCCAGGGCAGAACAAAAGGCCACAAGCACCCACTGATCAGGCACTGCAGAAGGTGCTGTAGTGATGCTGGCATCACCAAGGTGGGTGCCATGCGAGGCCAGCCCCTAGGCCTGCCTGACGTAACCAGCTGGAAGGCAGTACCCACTTGCCAAGACTGATCTAGTATGAGGCCTGGCTCCAGAAGGAAGGGGGAGTCTCTCTCCCCATTCCCAGGAAACACCGGCTGGGAGCCAGGTAGCTCAGCCATCTATCTGCCTGTGTCCGAGCTATGGCCACACACCTAGGGTGGGGACAGGAGTCAAAGGCAGTCACATTAGCAAGCGACCCACAGCTGATGCAGCCAGGGTGTTTGAGGGGAGCAGTGGCAGAGTAGCGAGGGCTGCCGAAACATCCAGGAAGCTCATTTGGTGTACAGCATGCCATATTCACACAGAACCACAACTATGCCTGTAGTGCATGCACACACACACATGTAAGAGATGTATACATGAACATACGATCTCCTATGTATGCACAGATGCATGTGATGCATTAATTCACACTGTGTATATAGACATGACAAGGTAGAGCCCAAGACTATGCACATACATGTGCACATCTACATAAACACATGGACACAAACATACACACAAATACATGTATACAGCATACATATAATATACATACATAGGACACACAATAAGCACATGCTATTCAAATGCGACATTTACCAAAACACTTAAACATCATATGTATACACAATGTCTACACATACATGTAGAAGACATACCAGCACAATGACATGCGTGTACATGTACCCAGGGCATTTTCTGTCTACACACATGCTGTACATATGCCCACATATAGCACACATATGTGGAGATCTAGGTTTCTACCTTTAGCCTAAGGCTTCTGGCAAGGCCACAGGACACACCCCATCGTGGGCATAACACAGCCATGGGCTACCTCCATGGGCTCCCAGACACTCCACTGCTTCTATGCAAAACCATGCCTGGTCACCTCCTGCCTTTCTCTTAGGGACCCTCAAGGATTGGGGGCAGGGACAGGTGGGAAGCAGGGGAGAGCCCCATAGACACTCACCGCTGGGAGTGCAAAAAAGGAGATGGCAAAGACGGAGAAACAGGAGGCGATGGTCTTCCCAACCCACGTCTGGGGCACTTTGTCCCCGTAGCCAATGGTGGTGACTGTGACCTGTGAAGAGGAGGGACATCAGTCAATGGCCGGAAGTCTGAGAACTTCAGAAGGGATACTGCCCAGCCCCAGCCCATTACCCTGATGAGCAGGGAGGCCAACTTAAGACCCCTGCCCAGCAAGTCAGCGCATTCTACAAAAGCTCGGGAAGAGAGTGGTCAGTCCCAGTCCCGTGAGTCCCCTGACACGGATTGCACAGCCCTAAGGCTGCGGAGAGCTCAGTGTATTCAGGATGGGCATATGCTTCAAAGCCCACCCACAGGGGCCAGACCTCCTGCCACCCTGTGGGTCCCATCCCAAGAAGCCCTGTTCTGGCCACCGACGTTGTCACTGCACACCGGCCCCCAGGAGGCCGGAAGCTCCCTCTGAGGCCTTCTGTCCACAAAGAGCTGAGACAGGGCTGACGCTGCTTCCTGCCACCAGCCCAGGGCTCCAGATGTTTCATTTTTCTTTTTTGGAGAGAATAAGACAAGGCGCTAGCCTTTTTCTCGGTGGGGGAGCTGCTGTCCAGGGTGTGTGGTGGGACAATAGGAGCTAGGGGCCCGCTCCCCTGCCAGGTTGCCCCCTGCTGGCATCTGAAGCCTGCTCCTGGGGCTTCCGCTGAGGCACTTGAGAGCCCACCCTGGCTGTGCCCAGGTGGCCCGGTCATATCCCAGATCTGCTATATGGCTGCCTCTGGCCAACTGGAGAGACCTGGGGGGGGGGGACACATATTCACAACTGGCCACCAGGGTGGCAGCTTGGTGCCCAGAATAGCCCTGCAGCTGAGGCAGGCTTGTCAGGTAGGAGCTTGCCACCTGGGGTCTTCTCACCCTACTCACTATGGACAATTTAGTTGTTAACCCTCAGGAAATGAGTGACAGCCACCTCTGCTAGGGTCAGTTGAAACCCATATGTAAACCTTTAAGTGACCCTCTGCCCTATAAGGCCAGTGAGGATGGGGCCTAGGGAGCCCTATATAATAAACTCCGACTGAGGGCAAAGCCCAGAATGGAAGTGTCAAGACCTCCTGTGTCAAGGCCCTGGCCCAGGCCACCTGCTGCTGTCTACCAGCCACTGAGAAGGGAGGAGAGGGCAGAGACCTGGGGGCCAGAGCCTGCCAGGTACACACACATAAACATGTGGATATGGGGGCAAGCACCCGGGACCCAGCTGATAGCTCAGAGTGGCTGACAGACAGCAGCAGTGACCCCAGAACAGCAAAGTCTGTCCCATGGGCTTGCTCAAGGGGTTCCACAAAGCAACAGGTAAATTTCCTTCCTGGTGATCAGAAGGGAAATGCCAGAGAAGGCCACTGCCAAGCCCTGGTCATCACCTCTGTGCTGTGCTGGGCTACAGGGCTCCACAAGGCATCTCCCTGACTGCCCACAGGGAGTCTTTCCTTGCAATGTCATTGTCCTTAAAAACCATCCACATCCCACACATAGAGTGCACAGGAAGCCCTTTACTGCCGGGTCCTTTAAAAGGGACCACCCTGCTCTGTGTATGTGGGTGCATACTCACAAATGTGCCTCACACGGAGTCAGGGACACCTGAACGCTCCTGCGCGTGCGCATACACACACACACACACACACACACACACACACACACACACACACACACACAAGCTGAAGTATGCACTGACTGTGTGCTAAGGCACCATAGGGACACACAGGCATCAATCACATGTACGCACACAACCCAAGGTCACAGAAGATTCTAGGGCCTGCACCATGCCTGATAGCCAGGCATCTTGTATACACACATACATACAAGGCTGCTTATGGGTTATAGATAAGCGTCCCCAAAGGAGCCAAGGTCCTTTGCAGGCAGTGTTCTCACAGAGGGTATGCATCCCACATGTGAGGGCTGAACCACAGCTGTCTTCTCCAAGGCAGCAGGCATATTAGAGGGACCATTGTCAAGGCATAGTCGGGCTGCCACCAGAGAGGGCACCCAAACCACTGCACTCACCCTGCACTCACCCTACCAGAACCCAGAGGGGCTCACTGGACGGCCCAGCATACTCACTCACCCATTTGTCCATCCTATGAACATCTGCTGAGTGTGCACACAAAGGTGGCTCACGTTTCACAAGGACGGACAGTCACTCAACAGACTCATATTTGTCCCTCAAAACCCTGCTGGGGATATGGTAGCCTCTGGTTCTTACCAGGTCGGATGGGCCCACCCGAGCCCTCTGACTCTGAGGATTCTGTGATACGCACCCCAGAGTTTGAGGAGCCATCCTGAAGAGAAGTGTTGGGTCTAACACAGAGGTGGCTAGGGGTGGGTAGCAGTGGTCGGTCGGGTAGAAGGCTGTGTCCAGTGTTCACAGGCAGATACAGATATTGGTTTGCACAGGGCAGAGCTCAGGATGGGATGCCATATGGGGTTCTCACAGGGGACCCAGAGACCACTAGTGCCTTGAGAGGCTGGGAATGGGTGGCAAGGCTAGATCAGGACCCAACCTAACGGCACTGAACCGTGTCTGCACCTACTCACATGGGCTGCTGCTGTGACCACGTGGGCTTGGGAGGAAGATTTACAGAAATGCATACTTTCCTTTCACTAATATATTTTTTTTGTTTTGGAGTTATCATAACTACTCAAAGTTATTTCATATATGTAAACATAATGGGTCTGTGATCATTTTAATAAATAGAGCATTTTGAAATGTCTGTTTGGGGCTGGGGAGATATTTCAGTTGGTAAAGTGCTTGCCTTACAAGCATAAGGGCCTGCATTCAGTCTCTAGACCCCACATAAAACAACTGGATACTTGTAGTCCCACTGGGGAGACAGAGAAAGAAGGATCTATGGGACTGGCTGGCAATTCCAGGCCAGTGAAAGACTCTGTTTTAAAAGCTGGGCATGGTGGTGCCCGCCTTTAATCCCAGCACTCAGGAGGCAGAGGTAGGAGGATTTCTGTGAGTTCAAGGCCTGCCTGAGACTACATGGTGAATTCCAGGTCAGCCTGGGCTACAGCAAGACCCAATATTGGAAAAAAAAATACTGTCTCAAAAAAGAGGTGAATTGGGCTGGAGAGATGGCTCAGAGGTTAAGGTACTTTCCTTCAGTGCCTAAGGCCCCGGGTTCAATTCCCCAGGTCCCACATAAGCCAGACCCACAAGGTGGTGGCCCTGGTGCGCTCTCTCTCTCTCTCTCTCTCTCTCTCTCTCTCTGCTTGAAAATGAATAAATAAAATATTTTTTTTTTAAAAAAAGAGGTGAACTCCATACCTGAGGAACTACACTCAAGGTTGTCCTTCCTTCATATGCACGCGGATGTGTGCTTGAAGACAGACAGACACACAGACACAGACACACACACACACATATCTGTTTTCCTAAGTATTGATCGATCTAACCTCCTAAACTAAGGACTCTGCTAAGAGTGTAAAGGGCTCCCAGGAACAGGTAGCGTGAACAGTCTTCTGCAAAGAGAATAGAGGCTCAGCCTCAGGGTGGGCACGCACACAGCATAAGGGGTAGCAGCGGACACAGGCACTGGAACAATAACACATACACATTATTACTTATAAAATATCATAGATTATTTGAATTGTTTATTATTATTAACATTTTAGTAAAAATACTTTGATTTAAAAAGTCTAAGTCATCGTTTAAGAAAACAATCAGTTGGGTGTGGTGGCACACACATGTAATCCAAGTACTCGGGAAGTAGAGGCAGGAGGATTGAGAGTTCAAGGTCATTCTCGGTTACATAGCAAGTTTGAGACTAGGCTGGGCTATATGAGATTCCATTTCAAAAGAAAGAAAGAACGAAGGAAGGAAGGAAGGAAGAAAAGAAAGAAAAGAAAACAAGAAAAAGTGTGGCCGAAATAGCTCAGTTGGGAGAGCGTCGGACTGAAGAAAAGAAAACAAGAAAAACATCTCCACAAAGAGTCAGAGGACAGGAAGTAGGATGGGGAGGAAAGACCAGGTAGGTAGGCTGGCCTGGAAAAGTGAGCTGGGAGGTGGCTACCAACACAGGAGAGGGGCCCAAGGCCATGCCTTCTTTTCAGGGCCCTAGCTACCACTTCACCCCCAGGGTGGGGAGGAAAACCACAGTGGTAGCCTGCAATGCTGACTGGCCCCCAGTGGAAGGCACTGCCCATGAGTCTCCTTCCTCCTTCCCGGCTGCCACACACCATCCTTGTCCAGTAACCGAGCACCCCCAGGGGGCCACCGTTGTTTATTCCTGGGCAAGTCACAGGTATCAAATCAAGAATGGGCCATTTTCTAGTCCCTCCCACCTGGAACTTGTCTCCAATGGCTAGGAAGCCAGATCTGCCAGTTTCCCAGGCAGTGATAGAGGGAGACCTTATAAGGCTAGCCACCAATAAGGCATGATGTGGGCCACTCACGCATGCTTGAACCCACAGATGGCCACTCCAATGACAGGACCCATGAGGCCACCATGTGGCCCAGCCCTCTTCATCCTTGTGACTCCCACATCTGAGGGATAAGCGAGGGACAGGAGGAGCTCCCAGCCTCCAGCTTCAGTCTTGAGAAGCCACAGTGGTGTTATCACTTCCTTTTGGAGAATTAGCCTTGTGGGTGGGAGTTCAGGCCCAGAGGCCCTGACATCAGGCCCAGTTAGCGCCGAGCTTTCTGAAAACTCGCCGACTTAGCTCTGTCTTATTCATACTCATTGTACAGACAGGCCCAGACAGGCTGGTTAACCTGCCCAGGGCCACACAGCTGACCCACAGTAGATGGGTTAAGAGTGTAGCTGTGTCATCTGGCTCTGCCCTGGCTTCATAGTGTCACCCCATCTCCTTGTGTTACACTGTTTCTTTACATCGTCTGTTTTCTATAAGCTAAGGTTCCAAGGACACCCCCTCAATGGCATGAGGTGAACTCCTGTCCCTCAAGTGGAAATCACTACTCACCCTCACTGGAACCACTGAGTCCACATGATAACTTTCCCTGGTGCTGTCCAAGGAGAAGTAAATCCCAGGAGAGCGGCATGCTTGTGGACTCCTATTCCTGCTACAGAGCTCAGTTATAAAGGCCCCTCCTCTTGGGAGAGAGCTCTCAAACAAGGGTCCTGCAGACCATCCATGCTCACTGCCCAGTATTCTCAGGCCCTACACAGAATAGGAAGGGTCTGAGTGCTGCCAGCTTCAGCCTCGGGGCTTCACTTTTCCAGGATCAGAGAAGGCATTGGAAGATTATCCCGCTCCCTCATTCTATGGGGCTTACCTGCGAATGTCAAGGAGCCCTGCTATGCCCCAAGCCCCTGGCCTGGGTCTGCAGGATGCAGCCCAACCCAGGAGGTGGAACTTTCCAGACACTACAGGTGAAGAGCAAAGGGCCCTCAGACTGAGTTTTTTAAGGGGCTGAAATACAGGGTGGGGCTCAGCCTTTTCCCTCTATACTTAGGGTAAATAGAGCCAGACAGCCTCCTGCTTTTAGAGACCCCCAGGTCACTCAACAGAGGAGCCCGTGTTTGTGAAAACTGCTTTTTCCTCCTCTCAAACTCTAATACAAACAAACACGTTTTCTTCTAAGGGCAAAGAAAACTCTGCAATGCTCATCAAACGTCTCACAGACACCCTGAGGTTTTACATTTGGGCGTCCTAGGGACATCATGTCAAAGTGGTGTCCCCACTCCAGAGAGGTGACATGGCCCCATGGAACCAGCTCCTTTGATAGAGAGCTATAGGAACTAATGGTTGATGAGAGGAGGAACCCCCCCTCCCAACACAAAGTTCACCCTAGTTACCCATACCCCCGGCTGAACTGTGTCTCTTAAAATTCACATCCTTCCACATAACACGGTCTTATTGGGAACTAGGGTCTCCATCTTGGATCCCCTAGATGGGCCCTAATTCAGCAATGTTTGTCCCTGTAAGGCATGAAGGAGCAATGCACGACAAGCCAAGGGACGCCTGGGCCACCAGAAGCCAGATGCAACTAGGAAAGGACCCTCTGGAGAGCCTTCTGGGGTGCATGCGCAGCACCACACTCCCGAGACTTCTGACTCCAGCTATAGAGACGTTAAAGGGGCTACACCTCAGCCACAGGAAGTGAACCCACCTGCCACTGCACCAACTTACCTGGGTCACTCGCTCAGTGGACAGAGTTAGCCAGGTGAGGACCCTGAGGCACCCTAGGGCCTCGGTAGGCTAATGGACAAGAGAGGGTCCCACTGTGTGGGTATGCCTCTATGACTGACACCCTGCTTAGGATACAATGTGCCTCATGTCTTTAGGTCCAGCTCCTGGCACCCAGCTAACACCCCTCATGATGTGGACAGGGTCTAAACCCTGACTTGAGACAGATGCAGCAGAGGCCGAAGAGGACCCGTCGAGGGAGCCCAGAGATGAGGCAGGTGACACTCCCCTGGAGGGGTGAGGAAAGACAAAGGAGGTAACTGCCCATTGGCATAGGGCTGCAGAGCCCCAAGTGGGGCTGGCCCGTCCTGCAGCTGGAGTGCTGAGTGCAGAAAGACGTGCCAGAAACTCAGCCCATAACTCAAAGTCCCACCAGACAGCTGCAGGGACAGCCGCTGATTGAAGGGACACTCGGCCCCTGTGCTGGGCACTGGGAGACCCTGGGGCAGCGGAGGGTACAGGGGTCTCACAAGAACAAGCCAGGGTGTGCCACGGCCGAGGTGCGGGTTGCAGCTGACGGCGCAGGCCAGGGCACCAGTGCCAAGCCGGGCACAAAGGGGCCGTGTTCCCGGACGGCGGGCGGATGTTTGCACAGGTGTGGGAGTGGGGGTGCTGCTCCACCAAGGGCCGGGGGGCCAGGGACCAGGGGGCCGGGAAGCAGCTCAGGCAGACGGCTGGGAAGGCAGGCAGCAGGCTGGGCAGCACCAAGGCTGGACACCATGTATCAGCCACACTAAGGGCAGTCACCCCCTGGCTTTCTACTTGCACCTCAGCTCACAGTGCCCGTCTTCCATCAGGGAATGCTTCTGGCTCAGAGTGACCTGCCTTCCCCCCACCCCAATCTCTGGGATATATCCCCTACTAAAGGCAAGCTCCCTGCCCAGGAGGCTGAGCCCTTCTGCCAAACAAGCTTGGGCCTGCCACACCAGGGCCTCTGGGGACAACGGCCCCCAGGAGGGCGGGCAGAGGCTGAAACTGAGGCCTGCCCCAACCTGGGAGCTTGTCAGCATGTACTCGCCTTCCCTGAACTGCCTGGCATGTTGGAAACTTCCAGAAAACACACTGACTTGTCCAATGCCTGGCCTCCTGGGGTACACCGGAATAGCCAGAGCATGTGCCTGCCTGGCATCCTGCCCCCCACAAGAAAGAAACTCTCTAAGAGCAAGCAGGCCTACATGGCTTTATATTCCTCAACAGAGCATCAGGGACAACAAGGCCAGGGCCTGACACAGGCATCACTATCATGGCTATCCTGCCCAGCACCAGGCCCCCAAGCCTGTGTTTTCCCTTCCGTTCATTTTTCTCACAGACTCAGTAAACCTAGAGGTCAACATAGATCTGAAAAGCCCTGGTGGGATGGGAGTCGGTTCTAGGAGCCTTAAATCTCACAAGGGGCATCAGCTCTGGCAGCTTCCCCAAGTGTGATCGCACGTCCCCAGAGCCTCGGTGGCCTCTGGCCAGTCTGCTGCCTCGGTAACTAGAGGGGTAATCTGGAGATGGAGCTGGGGACTCACTTCCCCACTCCTGTCCCAAGCCAGCTGCTACCTATTGTTCCTGAAGCTCAGTTTCTGGAAAAAAAAGTCAGCTCTCAGGGAAGGACCTGAAGGTTAGGGGGTAGCCACCAACTCCCAGGGGCCTTTGGCATTCCTGAAAGTTCCTTAAAATGTCTTGGCCTAGACTTTCTGGGCTGGAAGTGATGGCTCCCAGGTCATGGGCACTGTTTATCTTTTATGAGGCAGGATGTCTCAAAGACCAGGAACTTATGGATTAGACTAGCCTTGATGGCCAGCAAGCTCCAGAAATCCTCCTGTCTCCCTGGTGCTGGGATCACAAGAACAGCCACCATGGCCAACTGTTTGATGTGGGATCGAGGGATCAAACTCGGTCCTTATCTCTGCAAGGCAAGCCACCCACGCTGTCTCCCTGGCCCCAGCAAAGGTTTTTGAACATTGATATTAGGAATCCCAGCTCAGGAGACATGAAATCTCAAAAGCCGATATATCCCAGAGCCCCATTCCTGCTGACCAAGCACCCACAGACCCCACAAGAACACCCTGCCCCAAGATTCGGACTTACCACACCCCACCACAGAGCATCTGCATAACTGCCGAACTCGATGCGGCCCGACTCATTCACCGCATCCTTCTCGGCCAGGTACACGAAGTAGGAGGAGAAGATGAGGCCCAGGAAGCCGATGTACAGGGTGGTGATCAACTCCTATGGACAAATGACATGTCAGACTCACTTGTGTATCCCATGTCCAAGAACCCCATGAGACAGTGGTGAAGGGATGCATCAGTGACAGGTTCCCACACTCAGGAGCTCATTCTATATCAGCTACGGTGTGTTACACACACAGAGAGAGAAAGAAAGAGAGAGAGAGACAGAGACAGAGAGAGGATTCTCCAGGGTAATATAGCTTTCACAAGTCTTGAAAGTGGCCAGTATAAGGTCTCATCAGCTGTCAGTGAGCCTGGCTCATTCACCAGCTACCACCTGAACCAGCTGGGTCCACGTAGCCTCCATGGACTGTTGGCTCTGTTCCCCCAACAGAAAAGAACTGAGTTAGCCGGTCTCTAGCAGCCTCTGTGGGGTGAAGAGTTCCTGCAAGAAGGTGCCCGTAGCCCTCAACATCACTGTGTAACCCTTGACTTCTCTGGCTTTAAATTTCAGAGATGCATCAATGCTTTTTCCATTGCCTTTCTGCAACACCCAATCATCTCTTGTCCCCAAGGCTAAAGAAAGATGGCTTCAGTCTTACATCTGGCTGGTAGGCTGGTGGCACTGTGGATGTGGAGGGGAGTGCCACCCCAAGGCTCAGGTCCACACGCTCTGGCACCCACCCTGCCCTGGGCCTCTCAGCTGGGAGCCAGGAGCTAAGATTCCACCTTTCACACCTTGTTCCTGCAGCCAGCCTGCTGTGGGTTTCTGTACCTATCCTGCCCCACTAGACGAGTCACTCACTTGACGGTGAATGAAGACCACAGAACCCAGGAGCCTCCAGGTGCCACCCTGGCGGTCGACGTGCAGCATCCTCAGGATCTGGAGGAAGCGGATGCCCCTGAGAAGGATGGAGAGTGGAGATGGGAGAGTTTCTGGTGTCCCTGACCCCACCAGGGCTTCACCTGGTAGGGTAGACACTTATATGACCTTCCACTCTGGGGCCATCTTGTCTCCTGCCTGTCACTCCCTGACTCAGCCCTATTTAGGTGCCTCTGTGCCCCAGGGTAGCCTCTCCAGATAGCCATCAGGGGTGCTGCGGGATCACCCATGTCACAGATGAGCAGACTGTGTTCACTCAGTTGGGCTACCACCCAAGTCCAGGTAGCTAGGAAGCACTGTGATGGACCTTGAACCCAGGGCCGCCTATTGCCTCAACGCTTTGAGCTACGGGTGCCCTTCCCTCAAAATGCACATCAGAGCCATACAGAGGGAAGGTGAGATGACCCATAGTGTGAGGGGAGGGGGCTTTGAGGTAGGTTGGCCCCTTCCAGTCCCATGGCAGTGTTCCACAGGGAGAGTTAGAAGCACCAACATACCTGATGGCTGATGTGGCAAACACTTGCCCTTTGGAGCCCACACAGAGGACAACCATGGAGGCCACAACCACGATGAGATCTGCAGGAGGAGCATCCAGGGCTCTGAGGAAGGTCCATCCCTGCCAACCCCTGCCCACCCCTGGACTGCTTGTCATGCATATGAGGCAGGGCCAACAACAGGGAACATGCAAACTTAGGTGGGGAGTCAAGGAGTGAGTCTCCAACCATCCTTCCCCATGAACCAAAGAGACCCAGACCCTCATCTGAACTGACTGGGAGGTACCTTCACCCCAGCTGCAGAAGACACAGCTGAGCCTCAGAGCTGGACCAAGGGCCACCAGGGGTGACCAAAGTCATGATGAGCAAGAAGGTTCCCAGGAAGGCAAGGACCCAGCCTGCTGCTAGCTGAGGGCTTAAGGGAGGTGGCTGCTTCCTCCCACGGGCCCTCCCAGGGGTTCTGCCTGCCACAGGTAGAGTAACGGGAATCTCTCGGTCCCTGGTGACTCTGGTGGTAGTTATTATAGGGAAGTCCTTCCTGGCCCTGGATCATGGGTGAAGAATCTGCAGGGTGGGTGAGACTCACCAATGATGGAAATGGGCTTCCGGGCAAAGCGCAGCCGGCCCCAGATGCCCACGTACTTGCTGCGGCAGCCCGCAGACCAGAGGCGGACCACATACTCCGTCCCGAAGAACACCACCAGGACGATCTCCTGAGGAAGAGGGCAGCTAGTTTACCATGCATGATTGGACCACCAGTGCCAGGTTCCCACACCAGGAGCCTCTGCTGAGGGACACCCTGAGAGTGGCTGGCCAAGGGCTTTATCCATAGGGACAGGTGTGACATCCACCAATACCCTAAATCCAGGGACCCTGAGAGTGGGCACCCAGGGAGCTACTGCTCTTCAGAACAGGGTCCCTTGGGTCAGGAGAGACCCCCACGGCAGAGTTGGGGCACTGTGTCAGTTGACTGGGCCTGTCAATGCAATGTGGGGATCTGTGTTGGGCAGCTTCGTGGAAGCCACAACATTCAACATCTACACCCCAAGGCAAGGGCTGGAGAGCACATGTCCTCCTAGGACTGTCTCCCTTGTAGCTCACAGCAACCACCATCTGTGACCCTCACTGGGAGCAGGAACCCCCAAAAATAGCAGGAGGAAGAGAATGAAGAGTACATGCAACATCAATTAAGAAACAACTCCCCAAATGTCCTCTACACAGATCAGGCTTGAGCAAAGTGTGTCCCGCATATGCTCCAAGCTAGAGGGCCCAGGATAGCATGTGGGTTACTGTGGATGGATGGATAGGCGAGTGAGTGGTGGATAGGTAGATAAATGGGTGACTAGATGGATGGGTGGAAGGGTAGGTAGATGGTGAACAAATACAGACGAGTGGTGTGAGCACCAGTTCAAAAGCCAAGTGGAGGTTTGCTCTCTCAGTACGATAAGCAGCTAGGCAGAGCTCCTGCAGCGTCTAGAACTCCATTAACAGCAGTCTTGAGCCTGCCCAGCCTGTCACACTACCCACAGTCCTGTGTGAGAACCACACTGCTGCCTTCTGTCCATACAGCCCACGGCACAGGCTGGATGAATAGTCACTAGAGGCCTGAAGATTACAGTGACAGGCAGGGTGAAGTTATGGTCTCACCCTTGATTGTCTCCCCAGTCACAAACCTCAAGGTGGCATACGGGAACACATGGCACATCTAGGGGCAAGGCAGTGGCTGAGGACCTTGACATAGGCTGTCCACACCCTGCAGCCAGGACTGGGTCATCCCTATCTCTTGCCACACTAGGTTGGAAGCCCCTTCTTGCCTGCCTCATGCCTGGGCAGCTCAGGGCTGCACGTCAGGTCTGATGTGACAGGTAGATAGCCCTTGGACTAGTTCATACTGACAAGAGTCTTCCTGTAGGCCAGCCCATGGCCTCTGCCACTTTTACCCCAAGCCCAGGAGGCAGAGATTTCTAACTGGATAGAAGGACAACCCTCATGGTTGAATCCACCCCCTAGGTATAGATCCGGGAACTTGGGCCACAATTTTTTTTTATCAGTTGTAAGATGTGGACAAATGTCTTGGTGGGTAATGGGAGGATTTGATGCAAACACATACTACACTTGCAGCCCACTGTGACCCTCACGGCCTGGAGAACCTACCCAGATACTGTGTTCAGCTCCCAGCCAGCCTTAGCCAGCAGAAGGCCCTTGGGGAAGGCCTGGGGTAAGGAGGTGAAACCACCCCCGACATGTGGATGGGGACTGTGCAAAGCCGCAAACCCATGAAGCCACAAAGCATTTTGCTTCTCAGGCCCACTTCCAGCTGGCTCCCTGCCTGCCTCCCTGAGGAGCCTGACCCTGGAGAAGACTTCCGCTCTGACGGGTGACACTGTCTGGCCTTGCCCCAGCCAGTTTCCTGCCAGCGAGTCTGCCATGAGAAGTGCTGGACACTGCTCATTGTGCCCAAATGCTATTAATTAAGACAGAATAATATTTACACCACTTGACTCATGTTTGGGGCAGAGCATTGCATGATGGGGATGAGCCTGAGGAAAGTTCAGACTTTCCTAGGGCCAAAAGTAGTTCAGCTCACAAAGGAATCCCTGGGGTTGGGGGATGTGCATGGTGGTTGCACAGAGGAGAGTGAAGGAGTGCTGTCACCCATGGGCTATGGTCTCATCAGGGGCTTTGGCCTAGAGGTGGCTGAGTTTACCATGGTAGGAACCACAGTGGTCTCATCTACTTCTTATTTCCAGACCACAGAATGGTATCTCTCAGTACTCAAAGAATCCAATCAGTGAATGAATGAACGAACAAACAAATGAATGAACAAAACAAGCAAGCCACTAGCTGCTGGGACATGATTTAATCTTGTCTCTGGAGAACCTGGCCCTGCAAGGTTGTTGGCCAAGGTAGTGCGCTTATCTTTGGCCATCATGAAACAGGGAGCTCCCAGTTACTGCCATAGATGGGTACCCATGACTTCATGGAAGATAGGGCACCTCACCTAACCATGGTGGCCCTGACAGGATATAACAACCTTCATCCCAGCAGAAGACCTTTGTCCCAGTTCTTTGGGTCACTCACCACTAGCTGGCTGACTACCTAGCAGGCTTTTCTTATTTTCAAATATTTCTTATTATTCAAATACCTTCTTATAGCAAGGCTTTCTGATGGCTGCAGGTCCCTCCAAGTTCTAGCCTAACACTTGGGGGAGGGACCCATCAGACTGCCTGATGTAATAGAGCTGCCTTATGTGAGCCCCTAAAACCTTTAATGGCTTGATGCAACACAAGGCCATCACAACCTGGGAAGGTCCAGCTATCATATTGAGGGCAGGCAGGGCCAAAATAATCAGTATAGCCCAGCAGCAAGCCAGAAAGGGGACATGGAAAACAGTCCTGTCCCAGGTAAGACACCAGGGGACCTAGTGTTTGTTGAGAGATAAAGATGATCTTCACTGCCATTGGCTCCATCCATTGCTGCTGGGCAGGGTGTCACTCAGGGCCAAGGCCATTCTGAGACCCCAGGGAGGGGAGGGGCTAGCACTCAGCAGGGATGGGGGAGCACAGAATACACACTGTGGCACAGGCTTGATTCATGTGGCAATGCCCTGCTCCATAGTAGGGCTGTATCCTCCCAGTGCTGGTTGGGGGAGACAAACCCAACCTTAGCAGTTCAGACCCTGGTGCTAACCCCGGCCACTCTCCCAACCTAGGCACCTTCTGCCTAGCAGAGCCAGGCCTGAGCAGAGTCTACACTGCAGACATGGCCTAAATATAGCCCCAGCATTGAGTGAAAGACCCAAGGCTCCTCTCCAGAACACATAAACATCTGCTATTTCCCCACGTGTTCCCACTGCACACCTAGGGTTATGGTCTATAGGCTGTCACCCAAGGGGTCTCATGGCTTAATGTAACCCAAGGAACTCCCATGGTCCCAGGTGCTTCAAAGCTCTCTGGGGTTCCCAGCTCCTCAGAGTATTTGTGTTCGAGATATCCTCACCTACCTCCCACCCTTCAGCCCCCAACCTTGTTCAGGCTTGTCCAGCATCCCTAGTACTTGAGAGCCCTCCCCTCCCACCTATAGAACCAGTATCTCTGGTTTCCCTACCAGTAACAGTGGACATCCAGCAACCCTTAACCTCCAAAAGGGCCTCCCAGGGGACCTACGTGCTGCCTGCAAAAGCCCAGGTCAAGGATGCAAGGCCAAGGGACATTGATGGAGTATAGCCCTGAGCTTTGCCCTGAAGATATAAGCCAAGGGGTTATCCTTGGGCCAAGGAGCACTGTATCTCCCACTGAACAAAGGGCAAAAGGACACAGAGGCCCCTCTGGTCCCTCAGATCACAGCTAGGCTGCCTCCTGGCTACAGATGACCACAGAAACAAGTACATACTTCAGGCACAGAGCCCGCAGCTTCTTTCTGATCTGCCCGGCAAGAGGCAAGACTGCCATGCCTGAGGCCCCATGGCAGGAAGGGTAGAGTGGCTGGCTCCCAGGAAGCCCCAAGTATAAGGACACAGGTTTGGAGATGGATGTTGACAAATCTGGAGCTAATTACTGCAACAGACCGCTGGCCATTGTCACACAGACATAACTGGGTACACAAGAACAGCTGGGGCTTGGGAAATGGCTGAGTGGATAGTGGGTACAACTCAGTGGCTGGTAAGCTCAGGGAATCAAACCAAGATAGAGGAGTGATTTAGAGACATGAGAGTCTACGGCCATACCACCCTGAATGCGCCCGATCTCGTCTGATCTCGGAAGCTAAGCAGGGTCGGGCCTGGTTAGTACTTGGATGGGAAACATGAGAGCCACCTGCCTGGCTGGCAGGGACCAGGAGGTGTCTGAAGCTCCCTGAAGTAAGGTAGAAAGGTAAGCCTGGACCATAAAGAGTCTCTGGCACTCCCAACCTGGTGGCCATTTGGACATGGTTAGGGGGTATGAGGTGCCCAGAAGAGTCACAGGTATCCTAGCCCTGAGATTCTGCTGCCCTCCTTCCTTCAGACCCCTTAGGAGTCAGAGAAAAAATAATGGCAGAGACCAAGCAACCAAGCATACTAAGTACCATGGCCAAAAGTGGACATTTCAGACATTTTTGGGTCACATTGCCCAACAGGAAACTTTTTAGCCTGTTAATTTGCCCAGGTGTCAACCCCACCCTACAGGACATCACCCTCCTGATCTCATGTGTCATGGGTATTAAAGGATGGCGCTCAATGGAGTGATTTGAATAATTTAAAATTATATATATATATTTTATTATTGTCCATAATGAGTTACATTATTTAGTGGGCAAACAATGAGTTGTTATCCCCAATTCCCCAATGCCACCCTCCCCTCCCAATAAAATTAATTTTAAAACAAAGTTACTGGGGCTGGAGAAATGGTTCAGTGGATAAAGTGGATGCTATGAAAGCGTGAGGACCTGAGTTCAGATCCCCAGCACTGGTGTAAATACCCAGTGTGGGAGGCGGAGGCAAGAGACAGGAGGTTCAGTGGGAGACTCCTGTGTCAGAAATAAGGTGGGGGCTGGGGCAATGGCTCCGTGGATAAATCGTTATAGCCACTCAAGCTGGAGTAGCCAAGTTTGATGGAAAATACCAGAAGCCATGGCTGCTGTAATCCCAACATGCAGACGGCAAATGGGAGGCAGAGACAAGACAACTTCCCAGAGGCCTGTGGCAAATGAGCATCCACCTCAAAAGGTGGAGAGGCAGAGGACTGACCCAGAAATTATCCTCTGACCACACACGTGCTGTGGTCTGTGCACACACCATGTACACACAGATATTTTTCTTAATTTAAAAAAAATTTATCATTTGCAAGGGGAAAGAAAGAGAATAATATGGGTACACGAGGGCTTCTAGCGCTGCAAACGAACTCTAGATGCATGTGCCACTTTGTGTATCCAGCTCTACATGGGTACTAGGGAATCAAACCTGAGGTGTTCAGCTTTGCAGACAAGCACTTTAATCACTGATCCGTCTCTCAAGCCCCACAAATAAGTTCTTAAAATAAAAAAAATGATAAAGTTGAAAGTGACTGAGGAAGACACTCTCTGTTGACCTCAGACAATCAGTTTTAAAGGCAAAGAACTCAAACAGATAGCTCTCAAAGAAGATATGTAAATTGCCTGTGAGCACACAATGCAACAGAGGCTCTGTATCACTAAACACTGAAAACACAAATCAAAACGGATGCTAGCACACCGACCATCCCATCAGGAGAGCCTCTAGCAAAATGAAGGCAATGACAAAGTATGACCAGGGAGGCAGAAGAGGCAGGTCCATCCCACGAGACTGTCCAAGGGGACAGAATACAGCACCTGGAAAACACTTTGGTTGTCCCAAGATATGAAAATGGAGTTAAAAATTCTCCTGCTTCTGCTCTCAGCAAGAGTCTGTGCTTTTCTTTAAAACACGTTTTTATTTACTTATTTGTGAGCAGAGAGAGAGAGAGAGAGAGAGAGAGAGAGAGAGAGAGAGAGAGAGAGAGAGAGAGAGAGAATGGGTACACCAGGGCCTCTGGCCACTGGAAAAGCATTCCAGATGCATGTGCTACTTTGTGCATCTGGCTTTAGATGGGCACTGAGGAATCAAACTTGGGTTATTAGGCTTTGCAAGCAAGTGAATTAACCACTGAACCAACTCTCTAGCCTGAGTGTGTGCTTTTCAAAAATAACCCTCCCACACACACACACACACACACACACACACACACAAAATACAACTCAGGGCTGGGGATAGAGCTCAGTTGGTAGAGCCTGACATGGGTGAAGTTCTGGGTTCCATCCCCAGCACCACACACACAAAGTCTAGAATCAATAAAAACATAAATACTTTTTTAAAAAAGAACTGCTGTCTAACTCAGTAATTCTACTGAGGGGAGACACCCAAAAGGACTGTGAGCAAGGCCTTGAGGAGGTAATTGCCCACAGTGTTCACTGTAGCATGGCACCTACAGCCGAAGGCAATCAGTGTTCATGACAGAGACAGAGGGAGCAAACAGGCTCCATGCACATAAGGAAACATTATTTGCCTTCAAAGGGAAGGGCAGTCTCATCTGGGGAGAGCACTCAGCCAGTAAAGATCTTGCTGAGCCAGCATGAGGACCTGAGCTTGATCCCCAGAACCCATGCTGGGTACGGTGGTACACGCTTATAATCTCAGTACTGAGGTGTGGGAGAGACTGGAGGATCCCTGAGGCTCTCTGGCCAACCATTCTAGCCTACAGGCCAGTGAGAGACACTATCTCAAAAATAGGTGAACAGAGCTGGGCATGGTGGCTCGTATATATAATCCCAGCACTCGGGAGGCTGAGGTAGGAGAATCATCATGAATTCAAGGCTGGTCTGGGACTACAGGTTAGTCTGAGCTAAAGTGAGACCCTGGCTCAAAAAACAAAAACAGCAACAGAAAGAAAAGTAGAGAGTGCCTGAGGAATGACACCAAGATTGTTTTGCACATTCATGTTCACACGTGTGTGCACATCCGCACAGAGTAACATGCATAAAGAAGAGGCATTCTGATGTGCTTTCACAATGGATGGCCCTTGAGGACATTGTGCTGAGTGAAACAAGCCAGGCACAGAGGAGAGGCTAGAAGATCCCTCCCAACACAAGTCCTGTCACTGGACTCATCAGAGCCACAGAGAGAAACAGCTGGATGGGGTGCCAGAGACCAAGAAGTGGGTGCTTAACCAGGACTGAGTTTCACTCTGGGAAAAGGAGAAAATTCTGGAAGTGGATAGAAGTGGAATGGCTGCATGACCCTGGAAGTGTGTTTCATGCTGCCGACCTGTGTATCTGAACACAAGTATGATGAGAAATTTTACGTCCTGTGTATTGGAAAAGAGATCAAGACAGTGGAGAGGGATGAGAGAAGGGGAGCGGGGAGTGACTCTGATTAGAGTCCCCTTTGGAGCACTGAAAGGCTGTCAAAAATGGTACTGAATTTGCACTGAGATTTCAACGGCTCAGTCAGTTTATTTTACTGTGTGTGTGTGTGTTTTACCACAGTGGGAGCAGTGGCCCATTGGCCCTGACCCTGTGTCCCTCTGGCCATGTCTCCTGTGTGCCACCAGCAACCATGAGTCAACCTGCTCTGCCTTGATCAGGCCCAAAAGTTGCCCATAGACATTCAGTTCTTCATCTTCACACTTGACTTGAATCGGTGGTGACTCCCGCCAAGCACTACAGCGACCCTCTCATGGGGTCCTCTCATAAAGATACAGGAGATTTAAAAAAAAAAATGATAAGGGAGATAGCAGGTGAGGCATAGGGCCAGGGCAGGAACCAGAAACAAGTGCTTCCAGACCTCTAATCTTGTCTCAACACCACGATGGAACACGATAAATGGGTCTGGTGAGCTCTTGGGTTCTAGTTGCTAATGGGGCACATCCTTTGGGGACACAGACATGCTGCCTCTAAGGACATTACTGTGGGAACTGAAATCATATCATTTGGCAGACAGACATTGCACTCAATCTGGATCCGAAAGAGCCACATGGGATGCAGAAGGAAGAAAAAAAAAGCTCAAAATCAAGGAAAAAAAAAGCTCAAAATTACAGAAGGCATACCTGGCCTGGGAGCATGGATCACTCATGCGTGTGCGCACACACATGCGTGCACGTATACATACCAAGCACATGTGTCAGGTGTTTGGGTCTAATGGCCGCATAAAACAGTAGCTCTGCCCAGATCCAAACCCACAGGGCCAAGATAAAAAGTTCAGCAACGTAGGTGCTTATCTGGATTCTTCTGCTTGAAGCATACAAAGGAGAAAGGTCGACACATCTGCCATGTTTCACAACCTAGTGGACCCATTACTCACAGAGAAGGATGAAGGTCGCAGGCGTCTTATCTATTGTTGCATTTTACCACTGGGGATTTGCCCTGCTGCAATCGCTCACCCGCTCACCCCTGGAGACAGCAAGGCCCCTGCAGGGCAGACCGGCTCGGCTCAGCTGCCTTGGACCCCCGATGAAAGACTTATTTTTTCTTTCTTTCTTTTTTTTTTTTTTGTTAACAACCAAGGGACCTCACAGATGCTTATCATGAGTATTTCAGTGTCTGATGTCATTGCTTTATTATCTTTTTCTTGACAGAATAATTTGAAGGCAGGCTGGAAGATTAACTGGCAGAGATGAAGGGCCTGGCCGTGTGGATGGGGGCCGGGGCCCTGTCAAAAGGCCTTCAGAGCCAGGTCATGGGGGCAAAGGCCCAGCTGGCCTCCCTAGGGGCTCTGTGGACAGTGGACAAGGCAGATTCCAAGACTTGGAGACCCTTCACTGGGAATCGGGGACTCCCCTCCAGACCCCTCAAACAGCTAATCAAGATAGGGGTACTTTTGGGCACCATGATTAGGATCTTGTCCTCCCGCAACTAAAAAACCATGAGATGGCTCTTCCCTGGGCCAAGGAACTTCCTGTGTGTGTGGGGGGGTGGCTGCCCCCCAGCACAGACCCCATCGACAGGCTTCAGGGCCAGCTGTTCTGACTCTATGTGGGACCCGATAAGCCACTGAGAGGGCCAGCCTCAGCATTCCCAGGAGGGGCAGCTGGCCGGAGGCGCGATGTTGGCATGCCGGCTGCTCAAAGCACCCTTTGTTCTGGGCCTGCCTGTGGCCAGCTGCTCCCAGCCACTAGCCTATGCCGAGAGCCCAAGGGCCCCCAGTGACATGTGCTGGGCACAGCTGGAGCCCCCAGGCCACGCTCCCTGTCCACCCCAGAGAGTGCCAGGCCTAGGTGACACAAAGGTTGTGGAAACTTGAAGGAGACAACAGAGGATGATACTGAGCCAGGGTTCCACTGGCCCCTGACAGAACCAAGACCTTATGGAAAAAGAGGCCCCTGCCTGGGCCATGGTGCCTCAGATGCCACAACTGAGCCCACTCGCTTGCCCGTTGGTGGCCCCCTTGTTGGTTATTCACTACCCTGAGTCCCACTGAACTGCAGCCCAGAATCTTTGTCTGGGCCGCCCACATCCTGCCTGAGGCCCTGGTTGCCTGAGGTGGCCTGGTGAAGGTCAGCTCGCTTGGAGAACAGAGGACATCCACCCTTTGATGCTCCAGAGGATCCCCAGCAGGGACAGAGTGCTGGCAGAGTCCCAAGGCACCGAGCAGCGTACCCAAGAAGTTGTCATCTCCCCTAGATGGGCAACTGAATTCCCACAAGAGCCCGTGAGCTGTAAGACAGCCATGGTGGTAGAAGCCCTGGCCCCAGGAGGGGGCACCGGAGCCTCACAACAAGACTTCTTAGGGAGCCAGCTCGCGATGCCACTGATCCTGGGTCAGCAGCTGCTGTGTGCACACCCATTAGAGCAACCCCCATTTCAGGGCAACCCTGGGAGGCATTGAGCTTTCCCCTGAGAACTAGCCCCACCTGCCAGCTGTCCGAGCGGCCATTCTCCACACTGGGCAAGAAAGGCTGCAGGGCTTGCTCAGTCACCACGGGGACAGTCATTCTCATCTACCGGGCAGCCGGGCCCTGCAAGTGGGTGACAGCTGTTGTCTAGTCCTCCCATCCTGGACCCCACTTCAGCAGCCAGCACGAGGCCCAGTGTCCACTGCTGTCTGGGGACGCTCACACAGCCCAAACCACAGAGGCCAGCCTTGAGGGCCCCATGTCCTACGCGCGGGCAAGCACCTCTGTGCAATCACAAAGGGTGCCAAGGTCTGAGTCTGTCTGCTCCTCTGGTGTCCACTTTGTGGCTGGGGAGACCCACCAGTATTACCCCCTAGTCTGGCACTATTACTTTACAGGTTAGTGAGCCGATCCAACAGGACCTTGGAGGCCTCGGCTTGAAGGCTAACAGACCATCATTCAGAGCTTCCTTCTGGTCCAACACTCTTGTAGAGAGCAATGAAAATACACTTGGGTCACCCACAGGTGCTCCTCGAACATACCGCACTTATGGGCCCAGGCTCAGGTAATCCCTCCTGCCTTATGGGGAGCTCTACTCCAGGCCTCCTGCCCTGGCCTTCTTATCTGTAGCTCTAGGAGAAACTATAAATCCCTAAGGTTGGCCACTCACGAACCAAGAATGGGTCTGAGTGGGAGGCAGCCCAGGCTGGAGGCCCTGTGTGTGCAGAGAGGGGACCACACCCGTGGGCCTAGCACATTCTTGGGCCCATTATCATCAGGGCAAATCCTTCCCAGGATTGCAGGCTTCCGGGCCTCAGCTTCGGAATAAAGGTTGCCCACCCACGGTGGGGAGGAAAGCGGGGCCCCGCGGTCATTTTAATTTTGCGGACGCTGACTAGAGTTACACGCGGTTCAGGTGGTTTAATGAGCCGCCTCTAGCCCTGGGACCCAGCTAGCTGCAAGGCCACGAGGTGGGGGTGCCCGCCTGCCTGTTCCCTTCCTCCCGCCTGGGTGTTCTGGAGGTCAGGAGGCGGACATGTGGCTTCGCGGCCATCTGACACCTGGTTGGGGGGTGCGGGGTGATGGTGACAGGAAGAGCCCATAGGCAGCCTGTGCAATCCCCACCTTATCAGCAGATTCTGGCCAAATAAACCCATGCCACCCTCCTGTCTCCCACAGGCCAGATCCTGGCAGAGGGTAGGCAGACAGTGTGGGGGTCTGCATGAGACAGAATGCATAGATATGAGTGATTTTTAGTTAATGAATTTCAAACGATGTGGAGTTTCAGAGGAGGAGGAGGTGATGCTGTGCGAACAAGAAGATGAGGTGTTGGGGTACAGGATGAAGAGCCCCTCTCCATGCACAGAGGGCCTCCTTCCTCAGCTTTCTCGTGGCTAGTAACAGAGTGCTCCTTCATCACAGAACACGACTTTGTTTTTGCAATATCATACCCATTTTCTTTGCATGGGTGTGGTGTGGCGTGTGGGCGTGTGTACATTTGCATGCACGTGTGTGCACATGGAGGCCAGAATTTGACATCAGGTGTCTTCCTTGGTCACTTCCCACCTTATTTTTTTTTTGAGAGAGAGAGGTTCTCTCACTGAACCTGTAACTCACTGATTAGACTGGACTAGCTAGCCAGCAAGCCCTAAGGATCCTCCTGTCTCCACCTCCCCAGCTTTGACATGAATGTCGGGGATCTGAACTTGGGTCCTCTTGCTTGAGTGCTAAGCGCTTTATCTACTGAGCCATCTCCCCAACCCTATCCATTTGTTTCTAATTGCCGTGGGTTTTGATCAGAGAACATGGGCAGTTAACTCTCAACTGTATCAAGTGTGATTTTTTTTTTATATGGCCCCAAAAATGACTGGTTTCAGAAATGTGCCTCACATGTAAAGAAACAGAACACCTCCATAAGTAGAATCTAACATCACAGAGCTCATTTGAAAACCTGGTCCTGACATTCCTTGTCATCCCTCCCCTGGAATCTGGGCTTTGTGATGGGAAGAACAAAGGTGGATTCCGTCTCCCAGTGCAGCCTGTCCCATGGGACACTTATTCTGCATTGTTTGGGGGGGCGTGAGAGTGCTGGGGATTGAACCCAGGCCCTTGTGCATGCAGGTTGGGCAAGTGCTCTACCACTATTCCTCTCATCTTTTTTTTTTTCCCTTCTTCTGGAATGCAGCTATGAGGAGGCCACACAGCGGAGGTACCAGCCTGGTAGGTGCACCATCTCAGAAGTGGAACTGCCCCCACCGCTGGTCCGTGCAGAGCAGACAGGAGTCATCCCCAGACGTGGCCAGCCTGCAGGCTGGGAGGTAAGCTCTGGTGGTTGTCTGAAGGGGCTGGATTTCCATGGCTAAGATAACAAAAACAGTTCCTTTAGATTCCTGTTAGACTCTGAAACTGCTCACGATTGCAACATTTAACGGTGTGTGTGTGTTCTCGCTTATTTTGCATCTACTTGAATTCCATTCCAAAAGAGTTGCATTTAAATCCCCACAGGTGCCACGTTTAACCCACTTTTCTCTGCACACTTCTGTTTTCATATATTCTATGAGGTTTGATTACAATTAGGCCTCTTTCAATACCAGGGCTATACTTCATGGACCCTTGTCTTGCCTGGACTTCAGTGAGAATATTGTGATGTCTCCTGGAAGATTTGGGGGGGGGGAGTGTATGTGAGTGTGCAGTCTTTTTGCATTACCAGTTCACTCTGTGCGTGAGTGTGCAGTTTCTTTGCATTACCAGTTTGCTTTACTTAATTCTATTAAACAATGAATTTGTTTTAAAATTAAAGAGGAAAAAAAACCAGGATGGGGATACAGCTTAATGGCAGAGTACTTGCTTAACATGTACAAGGTCTTGAGTTCCATTTCTAGTAATTCATTACAAAGCCAGGCATGGTGGTGCACCATGTAATCCCAGCATTCAGGGCCTGAACTAGGAGAAGTACCATGAGTTTGAGGTGAGCCTGGGCTACAGAGTGAGTTCAAGGCCAGCCTGGGCTACAGAGTGAATTCCAGGGTAGCCTGGGCTAGAGTGAGATCCTGCCTCAAAAAAAAAAAATTAATTCATTACTGATAATACAATCATTCCAACAGTCTTCAGGGTTTGGGTAGATGAATTCAGGACATTTATATTTAGTGTAAAACTGAACACATCTGGCTTCTTTCCATCCTCACACACTATTTTAACTTGCCTTGTCTTCCTTCTCTGGTAGCTATGGAGTTGGTCAGGCAGTCCCTCCTTTTTCTCAGGGTCCTGGACATTTTTCTGACCTCTTCCATTTCTCCCGTTCCTTAAATGCAGCAGTAATATTTGAAAATACTTGCTATAGCAGTGACTCCCCTGAAGCTTTCTCCCCGTTGAGTTAACAACTTGTATGTAGCTTAGTTTCTTTCTCTGTACTTCCATCCAGAACTCTGGGGGGAACACCACCACTTCCAACATCACTTTCTGGGATTAGGACAGAAGCTTGTTCACAGAGTCCTGACAGTATATGCTGTCATTGGCCATATAATATCCATCCTGGTGTGGAGCTGCTAGAGATAATATATGTCCATGAGTGTGTATGTAGCTATGTGCTAATAAAACTTTATTGACACATACATGCAGCCAGGCTATGGGCCCAAGTTCACAATTCCTCAGGGTCAGGCATCATCTGATGGCTAAGGTTTATCAGATGAACTAACTGTGTCATTCTCAATTCCCATAGAAGTACTAACCCCTCAGACCTCAATGTGTGACCATATTTGGTTTGTTGTCCATTTAGTGTCAGGGATCAAACCTAGGGCCTTGCAAGCACTCTACCACTGAGACACATCTCCAGCCTATGAACATATTTGGAAGTAACATCTTTAGAGATGGAATTTAAGATGAGGCCACAGTGGAGAAGTGGGTCCCTCATCCAACAGAACTAGTACTCCTACAAAAGGGAAAAGTTCAGACATAAGAGGCACACAGGAGGCTGGAGAGATTGCTCAGTGGTTAAGGTACTTGCCTGCAAAGCCCAACAGTCCGAGTTCACAGTATTCAAAGAAAGCCAGACACACGAAGTGGCCCATGCATCTGGAGTTTATTTGCAGTGGCCAGAGACCCTGGTGTCTCCACTCTCTTTCTTTCTGCTTGCAAATAAATACATAAATATATAAAAATAATAATGAGACACACAGGGAGAATGCTAGGTGGCCATAAGGGCAGAGGTCACTGCCATGTTTCTACATGGCTAAGGCCTGATCTTGGACTTCTATCTTGAAAGGAGCAACAAGTGGCTCCCAAGGGACTCCCAGGGATCATCCTGATCAAGCCAGAGGCTAGACCAGGGTCAGGGCCAGAATGCCCCAAGAAAGTCCCTGCAAGGTCTTCTTCCTTAAAGGCATACTGGCCCACTCCTTACCAATGTCACAGAGAAACATGCGCTCTCAGGACTGAACCTTACTGACTGCCAGACCTCGAGGCTGTACACAAGCTCAAGTGTGTGAAGCTCTGTTCAGATAGAAGGCTGAAATCACCTGGAGAGCTGGCCCTGAAACTCCTACCCACCCCACTATGCATGGACCCTCAAGATCACCACAGAGCCTCCACACGCAGGAGCAGTCCCACACTAGTCACCTTGCAATTTGTGGTGGGATGGCAGGGGCCAGAGATGGCCCACAACTGACTGCAGACACTCTGGGAAACCAGCAGTCAGCTTCGCATGTATTGAAAGCAGGCCCTATACCTTCCCTAAGTGAGCTGGGTCTGTCTCCAGCTTGGTTACGTGGGGTTCTCTGCTTAGACTATGGCCCCATTGCTCTTGGCTGCCAACCCCAAAGAAGTGATAGCCATGAGGCTCCCTTAGGGCTGGGGTGGGAGGAAAGGAGGTCATTGTTTTTATGTGCCCAGGAAACTCACACTTTTACAATGATCCCAGTTAAGAATTTCCCTGGGGGCTGGAGAGATGGCTCAGTGGGTAAGTATGCTTGCTACGAAAGCACAGGACCTTAGTTCAATTACATTTAAAAAGCCCGACATGATCATACATGCCTGTAACCCCAGTGCTGAAGGGGGCACAGACAGGAGGCTCATGTCAGCCAATCTAGTTGGAAAATGAGGAGCTCCGGGCTCAGTGAGAGACTCTGTCTCAGGAAAAGGAGGACACTCAACATCCTATTCAGGCTTCTATGTGTAGGTACATGGGGGCGTGTGCATGCACCCCCCATAAACACACAAGCAAGATGGATTTCCCTGGAACTCGAGTTTCTATAAAGCCATCCCTTGCCATAGAGGGCTGTAGAGCTTCAGAAGAGATCTGGGGTTCAGCTGGCAAGGCACGTCCGGAGCCTACAGGGAATGGGAACGGCAGGCCAACGGATTGCAGGATGTGCCTTGCGCCATGTGCTCATGTCGGGTGAGTGTGTGCTCACAGCCAGCCTTATCTGTTTGCTGACTGCTCTGTGCCTCTCATTGTGCAAATCTAGAGATTTTTAGTGACAGGAGGATTTAAACAGTTTTTTTTTCCCTGTCAGGAATGTCTCCAGGGATTAAGAGGAGGTTGTGCATATATTTTGCTGTTTCAAAAGCTAATAGGTAACAGTTTCAGAAGGAGGTGTGTTGTCCCAGGGCATGGTACACACAGGACTTGGGGAACACAAAAGAGACCTGTCACGGATTCTGAGGGGCCACCTCCTTGAGCTTCCTGGGGAAGAGGCTGCTTCCTGGGGTTTCTAGCTGCAGGGGAGAAGCAGAAATCTGGTCTCTGCTCTCCCACCCCCACTGTCACCCACAAAGCAGCGTGCCTGACAGACTCTGGATGAATAGCAAAAGGCAGGATGAGGAAGGGACTAGGGGCAACTCTGAGGCCACATGCACTCCTGAGTTTCCCCAGGGATCTGGGGAAAGCCCCTGCAGAGAACTGCCCTTGGACTTTTAAAAGAATGCACTCCCATCCAAAGATGGACTTTTTTTTTTTTAAGATAGGAGGTCACTAAGTAGCCCAGGCTAACCTGAATCTCATGGCAATCCTGCTTCAGCCTCCCAAATACCATGTATCAGCACACCCAGCTCCAAGGTCATCTTCTTTCCAAACTTGGCAGGGGCACCTACTCTTTAAGGGTGAAAAAAACTTCCAAATCTTAGTCAAGAAAAATACACGGGGCTGGGGAGATGGCTCAGCAGCTAAAGGCATTTGTTTGCAAAGCCTGCCGGCCTGGCATTCAGTTCCCCAGTCACCCACATAAAGCCAGATGAAAAAAGTGACGTATGCATCTGGCATTCATATGCAGTGGAAAGAGACCCTGGCACACCTGTGTGTGTGTGTGTGTGTGTGTGTGTGTGTGTGTGTGTGTGTGTGTGTGCATGTGTTTGCAAGCAAATAATTTTTTTTGTTGTTTTTCGAGGTAGGGTTTCTGTCTAGCCCAAGCTGACCTGGAATTCATAAATTCATTTTTTTAAAGAAAACATACACCAACCCACGTGGCCCTGTATCTACTGACTTTCTATTAAAAAAACTTTCCTGCAGAGAACAGTTTAGTCAAAGTAGTTTCATAGGCTCTATCCCACATGGTAGGGAGAAATACCAGAAGTTTTACACAGACTTGTCCTTCTTGGGTCCCAAAGCCTTCTCCTACATGAACACAGGATGCAAACGCTCCGCCCAGAACCTCAGTCACCTAGTCCAGCAGGACATATGTTTTAAAGGCCCCCTTAACCAAGAGGGCTTCATGAGACACGTGCAGAGCTTTGCACTCTTTGTGAACCAATGGACACAATTCACTGGGTCGACAAACTAAGAAGGAAAAGGCACTGGAGAAAATCTGACAGAGGCTCCCACAGTCTTGCAGACCCAACAAACCAGGAAGGCAAGGAATTCAGCCGATTTGCAGCACCAACCATCACCCAATGCACCAGATCTGTACCTTCCCCTTCATGTCAGAAACAAGATGGGGTGCTGCTCTCTCCTCACCCCCAAATGTCCCAGCTGGTACAGTTGGGCAAACCTAACAAATAGAAAGCATACTTACAGAAAAGAAAAAAAAACTGTCTCCATAGAAAATCCCAAAGAATCTACAACAAACAAAAACAAGTGAACAAGTATCCTTCTTCAAATAATGTTAGTCCAGCTACAGGATGCCAAACAAACAAAAGTCCGTCTCTAGCCTAGCAACAAACTACCAAAAAAAGAAAAAAAAAACTGAGGAAACAGTATCATTTCATGGTTTCAAAACCAGAGGGTCTAGTAACCAATGTAACAAATTCCGTGTGGACTCTCATCATTGATATCTAAAGATAAATACTTCAGAGGAAACTTCGAAAAGATATACATGAAACCAACATTCATCTATAGCCCACAAAATGCTAATCCAAATTCTGGTTGGATTTTATTTTATGTTTTCAAAATTGACAACCCAATTCTTAGATTCACATGAGGGCATGAAGGACTGGCAGAACATCACACTTTGAAAATGACCCAAATTGGAGGATTAACAGGACCTGATTTCAAGGCTTAGTGTAAAAGCCACAATAATCAAGGCAGCTCTTTGCTGGCAGAACAGATTACAAAGTCCAGAAATCAGACCCAACACATGGCCAACTGATTTTCATCAAAGGTGCCAAAGTAATCTCACAGGGGGCAGGGAGTCACAGGGACAAGGGGGTAACCACATGCAAAAAAAAAAAAAATTAACCCCGATCCATACCTGTCACCGTGTATAAAGTTAAACTTGCAATGAATCACAGATCTAAACAAGAAATATGAAACTATAAAATTTCTACATAAAACAGGAGAAAGGGCTTTGTAACCTTGGATTAGGCAAATATTTCTCAGACAGAACACAAAAAACATGAACCTTATAGGAAAAGAAAGAAAAAAAAACCCCACTGATGAATTGGACTTCATCAGAATTAAAAACTGCTGCTCTTTGAATGATCCAGTCAAGAAAATGCAAAGATTAAGCCACAGATTTTGAGGAGCCATTTACAAAACACAGGTCTGACAGAGGATTAAAATTATGGACGCCAGCCTCCTGACTCAAAATTCAGACAAACAATTGTTAAAAATCATCAAAATCCTCAGAAACTCCATCAAGGGAGATCGAGGGGCCGTGACTGTATTCTGCACCATTAGTTCCTAGGGAAATGCAAATTAAAACCATGATTAGAGATTCTGGGGAGATGGCTCAGTAGGAAAAGTGATGGCTGCATGAAGCATAAGTACTGAGTTTAGAGCCCCAGCTTCCTTGCAGAAGCCAGGCACAGTGGGTGCCCGTAATTCCAGGGCTGGGGAAGCTGAGACAGGAGGATCCCTAGAGCTCACTGGCCAGCCAGTCTAGCTGAATCACTGAGCTTCAAGTTCAGTTAGAGATTTTGTCTCAAGAAAGTAAGGTAAATAAGTGATTGAGGAAGACACTTAACATTGACCTCTGGCCTTGCATACATGTACAGACACCCCACATACATAGATGTATGTATTTTGGTTTTTCAAGGTAGGGTCTCACTCTTGTCCAGGCTGATCTGGAATTCACTATGTAGTCTCAGGTTGGCCTTGAACTCATGGTAATCCTCCTACCTCTGCCTCCCAAGTGCTGGGATTAAAGGCGTGCACCACCACGCCCAGCTTCAGACACCCCACATACATATGAACACACACACTCAAAAAAAACCCAGGTAAAAAATTTTTAAATCGACAACACTCAATGCTGCTGAGAACACCCCACAGCCACAGTGCGCACACAAGGACAGTGAGGGAAAGCTGGCACTGCTGGGGTTGCCATCTTGCAAAAATGGCTTGGTATCTTCTGGGCTCAGCAGCCATTCGGGGGAGGGGATATCCCAAAGCAATGAAGACACATGGCGACTCCACCTGAGCCCAAGCTCCCAGCAACTCCAATCACAATAGCAGAATCCTGGAGTTGGCCCAAGTGTTCATTGCCTGTGAACAACGAAGTGCAGTTCATTTTATCCTTTCCAAAGGAAAAGAAATTAACTACTGAACACCAACCGTGATTGAGACTGGTTTCAAGTGGGCAATGCTAGTGATGGAAGCCATATGGGTCACAAGACCCCATTCTCCGGTGACACACACAGGGAGGGGCTACATTATGGGGTGCTAAAGAGCTCATCCTAGAATCATGGTAGTTTATTATGATGGAAGGAATTTGCCAGAACTCATTGACCCAGATGCCTCATGGAGGGCTGAATTTTGCTGCTTTGTAACCTGAAACCCCAGCCAAGCTAAATCTAAGTCAAGAAGAAACAAGGAAACAGTATAAGATCAACCAAAGAGATATGAGTCCACTGGCTACTTTTAAAGAGTTGGAATCTTAAGGGGCTAGAGAGATGGCTTAGCAATTCAAGGCACTTGTTTGCAAAGTATTCAGATGTGACTCAGACTCCCCAGCTCCTGCATAAAGCTGGACACAAAGTGACACATGCATCTCTCATCCCAGTGCACCTATGACAATAGGAGACAGAGCCAGGCAAATCCAAAGCTCACAGGCCAGCTAGACTGGCCTTTGTTTGCAGTGGCACGAGACTCTGTCTCAAAGGAGGAGGAGGAGGAAGAGCACAGATACCTTAAGGTTATCCTCTGACTTCCATACGTGCATTGTGACATGCACACATTCACACACACACACACACACACACACACACACACACACACACACACACGGATTATTAGGGATGGAGAGGTGGCTCAGCAGTTAAGGCACTCACCTGCAAAGCCTAAGGACCTGAGTTTGATTCCCTAGTATCTACATAAAGCCAGATGCACAAAGTGGCACAGGCATCTGGAGTTTGTCCATGGTGGCTAGAGGCCCTGGTGCGCCCATACTCTGTCTCTCTTTTTACTTGCAAACAAACAAACAAATGAATGAAAGGGAAAGAAAGTTGGAATATTAAAAGAAAAGATAAGCTACGACAAAGATCTGGGCTTTAGAGAGTAAAAAGAAAATCCTTCAACCATATTAGTTAACAGCATTCACACTCCATAGCAACTTAGTTCTGTCCTGACACTGTCCCCCGTGACCCCAACTCCAGCTTTGCCCTTCAGCCTCCAGAACCCTCCCCACCCCAGCCATGGCCTCCTCAGTGACTTCCCTGGGATGGACAGCCACGCCAAATCTCACATTGTGTTGCCCTGGCTGTTCATCGTGGCCCTTGTGACGTGCTCCCAGGAGCAACTGGTGCTTTGTCATGCCCTGGGCACTCAGGAAACTGGTAGAGAAGTCTGAAGAAGGGAAATGAGCTGGTCCTCAATTGAACTGGGGTTCACACATATCCCCATCTGGAAGCCAACTCTGAAGTCCTTCTATCCCCTCTGAGGCTCCTTCCTGTCTATCCCTCACCCAGGATGCACCTATCAGCCTCCAAGCATCACTACCACCCACTTGTCTTTTGTAAGAGTGCCTCAAATCCCAGGCTCCTTGGTAGGGTCCCCAGCTCCATGACCCATAGATAGGTAGACACCGCACACCCTTCCCCCCCCCATGGGGCTACTCAGCAGGGCTGCAGAGTTCCTGGCCTTGGAGATGCTCCCATTTGCTGGCCTCTTCCATCTCTCACCTATACCATCCTGTTTCATCCAGTCCCCCAGTAACCTGGGGGTGTAAGCACAGGGTGACACTGAGGATGCAGAAACCACTGCATGGGAGAAACTCCAACCATAGCATTATGGCTCTTTCTTGCAAAAGCCACCACCACCCTGAGGCCAGAAAGTCTGCCCTCCAGAGAGAGAGGGCCACTGGCAGACTGAAGCCCAAGGCCGATCAGAGCACAGGGGCTACCAGCCATGCCCCTGCCTGAGGTCTCTGGCTCTTGGCACACAATACTTGGCACACAACCCCCAAGTCTGACACTGTTGAAGATCCTGGGAACGACCGTGCCCAGAATGCTAGAGTTCCTACGAAGTTCCATTCTAGGGCCTGCCTCCCTGAGGACAGTGTGCACCCAAATCTCCCAGTCCCCATGCTCAAGGCTTTGCTTATGGGATACCAGAGATTCTTTCCTGTCACTCTGTGTGGCTTACACTGAGCACAGGGCACAGCAGCAGGGGATGGAGGTCCCCAAGTCAATGAGCCCCCTGTGTTCCACATGGACCTAGGAAGGAGCTGCTCAGGGACAGAGGGGCACTTACAGCTACATGAACGTGCTCTTGGCCACTCCCCACCAGGCATCCTGAGGCCCGCCTGGCCCTGGGTGGCTGGAGGACAGCAGAGGCACACAGAGCCTCTTGTTCTACCCCAGGTGCTGGGGAGGAAGCCTGCCTGCCCGCCCTCTTGGCCATGCAGAGCAGTTACTGGAAGGGCTTAGGATTTCAGGAAGGTCCTGTGGGACTGGTGGGTGGTGGTACTGTTTCCACAGCTCCCAAGGGCCATGTGCCCCTTGTTGTGCATCCCCCTCAATTCTCCCAGAAAACAAACAAACAAACAAACAAACAACAACAAAAAAAAACCACCAAGCCTCAAACTGCTCCCAAAGGCAGACAAGGCTGGGAGGGGTGGCTCAGGTGCCCAGTCCAGTGTTCCTCAACACTCAGGCAAGCCTGCCTTCCCTGCTGTCCCACCCCAACACCCTGATTCCACAGGCTTATGGTACCACAGCAAGAAGCTGTACCCACTGATGGCCACCGGACAGTTAGGGATCCAGGGCTATAAGACCAAAGCAGCCACCGGAATCAGACCCCCACCTCCACTTGCTCTCCCTGGGAGGAGGGTTCTGGCACCTACCCTGGAGACAGCCTGAGATTAGGATACCAGGTCCTGTCCAGGCACCCAGCACCTGTCACCAAACATCCTCTCAAGTGTTGATTTTTGAGCCAGAGCAGCTCAAGGGAGTAGGGGTGTAGGCGGGGAACAGAGCCCCTTTGTTCCTTCTAAATGTGTCCTCGCTTTGCCCCAAGTGGAGAGTGGCACCCCCTCCCCAGACTCACATCCACATGAGACAAGCCAATTGTGTGTGTGTGTGTGTGTGTGTGTGTGTGTGTGTGTGTGTGTGCGCGCGCACACACACACGTGTAAGACCCAAGCACACTGAGCCTAGGTCCAGAGCCCAAGGCTTTCATGTGTATACACACACACACACGTGTGTGTGTGTAAATGTACGTGCATACACACCAGCATGATGTGAAGTATGATGCAATGAGACTCACCTTGAAGGGGGTCATTGTATCCACCTCCCCAACCCCCCACATACCTACAAACCCGTCTTAAGAAATTTTTTCCCTAAGGGATCGGCAAACTCCGGAGATGTCTTACAGAACCTGGCCATTGGCAGACGTGTAAACATGTCCCCCCCAGGACACCCCAACTGTACCTACAAGTCTAAAAAAGGGAATGTGAGTGGCAATGGAAACATTTCAGTTATATGGGAATTTTCTTTGTCCAATGTGGGCTCATCTGAGGAGACACAGGAATGCAATGGATAATACAACTGGTGTGTGTGTGTGTGTGTGTGTGTGTGTGTGTGTGTGTGTGTCCCTCCCAGCCCTCATTTCCTATACATGGCCAAGTTTGGTTCTGATTGAGAAATAATTCCCAAAGGAATTAGTGAAAGCCTTACCCAGCCCCTCCTGAGCCAAGCCCAGGGCCATGTGAGCCCCTCTCCCATGTGCCTATGCCTGTGTGACCCGTGATGTCAGTATAGTGGCCTTCAGGTCCACGACTCCAGCGCCCACAGGGAGAAGAGGGTGTCAAGCCCAGGACTTCCCATCATGTGTTGAAGAAGTCCACACCTACCACTTCCTTGACTTCCCTTCTAATACATGGGCTCCTAATGACTCCTGCCCACCCATACCAAGCATGTGCCCTTCTCAGAGTGGTGACAAGTGCCAATCCCTGTGTCAGGGGTACTGGGTATATGAACCCTCAGTTTATGAAATATTTCCATCAAGACTTTCTATTACCCTCTCAATAAGGCCACCCAGGACCCCTCTACTAAAAACGATAGCCCTGTCCCCCACGTCACCTGCCAGTTTCTTATTCTCTGAGTATCTTGCAGACCACCAAGGCCTTGGGGTTCAGAACCTTGTAGAGGGGGAAAGTGAAGTAAGTATACTGTTAGAAGTGCAAGAAATAGGTGGGAGGAGCCCAGCAGCCAGAGGACCAAAAGGGACGAAAAGATGAGAGTGTGAAATGGACAATTAGAACAATTAGAAGTGCCTTCTCCAATGCAACACCACTTTCAAGAGCAAGAAATAGCCATCTCATGGCATCAGCTACCCAATAACAAAATACACAGCTATGAAAGACTATGACAGAGAAGAGACCAAGAATATCAATCAAATACATGTAAATGAGTTTCCCCTACCCTACAGGAGAAAAGTATTTTATTTTTAAAAATATTTATGTAGCCGGGCGTGTTGGCGCACACCTTTAATCCCAGCACTCGGGAGGCAGAGGTAGGAGGATTGCTGTGAGTTCAAGGCCACCCTGAGACTACATAGTAAATTCCAGGTCAGCCTGGACTAGAGCGAGACCCTACCTCAAAAAAATTTATTTACTTATTTATTGATTCATTTATTTGACAGTGACCATGAGCATGTCAGGGCCTTCTGTAAACAAAATCCTCCTGTAAACAGAATCCAGATGCATGCACCACTTTGTGCGTCTGGCTTTACATAGATACTGGGGAATGGATCCTAAGCCATCAGGTTTTGCAAGTAAGTGTCTGTAACTGCTGAGCAATCTCTCCAGCCTGAGAAAAGTATTTTAACGTGACTCACAAAATGAGGATCAAGCACATGCTTCCTAGCAGACACATCCTCCCGGGCTGGGGAGGTGTGCCGTGAGGAAAGTGCTTGCCATGTAATCAGAAGGACTTCGGTTCAGATCTTCAACCTGGTCACGGTGGTGAGCACCAGCTATCTCGGCACTGGGGTGGCAGAAACAAAGAATTCCTGGGGCTCACTGGCTAACTAGCCTAGCTGAAGACATGGGCTCTAGGTTCAGTGAGAGACCCTGTCTCAAAGAATGAGGTGGACAGCAACTAAGGAAGATAGTCTACCATCTACCTCTAGCCTTCATAGGCAGATGCACACATGTGTACACACACATACACACATGCACCCACACATATACAAATATGCATGTGCATATCACGTGTATGCACGTTAAAAAGGCACAATATAAAGATATAAATAGGTTGAAAGTGAAATAAATAAAAATTATAGACCATGCCAATATCAATTATAAGAAAAGACCAGAATGGCTATATGCAAATCTGACATAACAACATCAGAAAGAAAAAAATTCCCAGGATAGAGAGGGCAATTTCATCATGTCACACAAGCGAAGTCATCCAGAGGATGTGGCAACCCTAAACACAGATGCACCCAATAAGGCTTTGAAACACTCTGAGCAAAACCCACGAGGACTGCTAAGATCAAGACAAACCCCACTCATAATGGGAGAGCATGACACCCATCTTTCCATAGGGGAGGGAATGGGATAAGTAGGCAGAAAGTCAGTAAAGATACAGTGGACGTGGACAATGTCACCCACACTGACAGACCTGTGCAGAGCAAGGCTTCCAGCTACCATCCTTTGTGGGCGTTAGAAGCCAACTTCTTTGGTTTTCTAGCATGGGCTAATGACACGTGGCTCTCCAGGAGTCCTCCAGGCCTTCATTTGTAGATTGGGACTGCTGAGGCATCCAGTCTTGTGGATTAAGAAGCTAGCAAGTTCTCCATCTCTCCAGGGTACAGACAGCCATTGTTGGACTACCCAGACCTTATTGTGTAAGCCAATCTCACGAGTCCCCTTGGCAATAGATGTTCCTTAGATTGGTTCTGCTCCTCTAGAGAACCCTGACAAAGCCCATCGAATGCAAAGAATGAGACAAGATCAACTCATTTCAGCCACCGCATCCACAAGATGAAACGGGTGTCTGATAAACGAGACCTGGTTACTGAGAACTGAGAGACATATGAGACAGAAATTAGAGATCTAAACAAACAGGAGACATTTGCTTGTGGTCAGAAGATATGGTGCTGATATGAAGCCAAGTCTTTACAAGCTGATACTGAAGCTTGTCAACTTCACCAAAAGCTTCTCTGGAAAAATTGGCAAACTGCTTCTAAAAGCTATATAGAAATACAAAGGAACCAGATTAGCCAAAGCACTTGAAAAAGAAAAAAAAAAAAGACACCACAAAGTTACACAGTTACCCTAACTTGTTTCAGGCTTCATTATGATGCTAGCCATCCCAGCAGGCTTGTAGGTCACCAGATATGAAGAGTCCCCGGGGAGATGTGCACCCTGATGGCCTTGTGGAGATGGCTCTTGCCATACAAGGATGAAGACATGAGTCTGGATCCCCGGTACCCATGTAAAAAGCCAGGTATGATGGCTCATGTGTGCAATCACAATGCTGGGGAGGCAGAGATGGGCAGATCCCCAAGGCTAGCTGACCAGCAGACCATCACAATCAGTGTTCTAGAGGTTCATCAGGAGACTGAGGAAGACCCATTACAAAGGACGCAAGGGATTCCCGAGACTACATAGTGAATTCCAGGTCAGCCTACCTTGAAACAAACAA
>PVHP010012005.1:0-43636 GCA_004024765.1 Zapus hudsonius
TTTTTTTTTTTTTTTTTACTTTATTGTCCATAATGAGTTACAACATTTAGTGGGCAAACAATGAGTTGTTATCCCCAATTCCCCGTTGCCCTCCCCTCCCCCCTAGGTTATTTTTTTATTAAAGAGATAGATTCAACACCCCCACACCAAAAATAGCCAGGCACGGTGGCGCACGCCTTTAATTCCAGCACTCAGGAGGCAGAGGTAAGAGGATTGCCGTGAGTTCAAGGCCACCCTGAGACTACATAGTGAATTCCAGTTCAGCCTGGGCTAGAGCGAGACCCTACCTCAAACCCCCCTCCCCCCAAAAAAGAGATAGATTCAACTAAGTCCTGAACCACTGGGAAGTCAGCTTTAACTACCTCAGACTGCCATCAATAGGATTAAACAGAAGACAGATCTAATAAATGGAATAATGAAACAATGTTGAAGATTTTCAGACTTACAGAAGAAGTTCACAGATCCTGTGGCCTTTTTGTCCCATAGAATCCAGATATTTAAGACACTTTTTTCTTAGGTCCATCACCTATAATGGGAAAATGCAAAATCCTGAAACAGCATGTTTATTATTTGTTTTTAATTTAAAAAATATTTTTATTATTTATTGGCAAAGAGGAAGAGAAAGAGAGAAGGAGAGACAGACAGATAGGTGTGACAGGACCTCCTGCCACTGCAACTAAACTCAGATTCATGTGCCACTCTGGTAGCTTGGCCAGCAAGCACCTTATAACCACTAAGCCATCTCTCCAGCTCTGTTTTTTTGTTTTTGTTTTTTTGAGGCAAGGTCTCATTCTGGCCCAGGGTGACCTAGAACTCATTCTTTTTTTTTTTTAATTAATTGATTAATTAATTTGAGGGAAGAGTGAGAGAGAGAGAGAAAGAGGCAGAAAGAGCGGGTGCACCAGGGCCTCCAGCCACTGCAAATTTCAGACACATGCGCCACCTTGTGCATCTGGCTTTATGTGGGCACTGGGGAATCGAACTCAGGTCCTTCTGCTTCACAAACAAGCACCTAACCACTAAGCCATCTTTACAGCCCAACCTAGAACTCATTCTGTAGTCCTGGCTGACCTGGAACTCACAGCAATCCTCCTACTTTAGCACCCCAAGTGTTGGGATTACAGGCATAAGCCACTATACTAGACCAGCAACATTTTATATAGGAATAAGATTTATTTCCAATAATAAAAGTATCTTTTTGAAATGACCAAATGGGGAAAAAGACTATGTGGGTTAGAAGATAGCACAGTCAGTAAAAGTGCTTGCTTAGCCAATCTCCAGCACCCATGTTAATAAAAAGCTAGACATGCAATTCTGACTTCCCTAGTTCAGATGCCCAGATCCCAGAGAAAGCCAGAAGCTATGTTGCAGTGCACCAATAGCAGGAAGGGAAGCAGAAACTGGAGAATTTCCTGGAAGCTTGCAAATGCAGCAGTGAACGAGAAACCCTGCCTCAAACGAGGTGAAAGGTGAGGACTGGGAAGTTATCCTATGACTTACACAAGCGTGCTGTGGCATCACACATCTGCACTCACACACACAACATGCGTATATGAACACTAAATAAATAAAAGCTGAGTATGGTGGCAAACACCTGTAGTGCCAGTGCTGAAGAGGCAGAGACAGGCAGATCTGTTGGGATCTCTGAGTAGCCAGTCTAGACTATTAAGGTAAATTCTAGGTTAATGTGAAGCCTTGTCTCAAAAAAAGGTAGAAAAAACTGAGAAACAACACCCAAGAATGTCCCCTGACCTCCATTTGCATGCACATAATATAAGCATCTCTCAATGCATGAAAACAGACACACACAAATTCAGTGCAAGTACTAACACGAATAGATTTAGATATACTTTTTAATTTTGTTTTCTATTTTAAGCATTTTGCTTATTCTCAACATAGAGAGTGAGTGAGTATGGGCACAGAGCCTCCTGCCCCTGTAAACAAACTCCAGATGCATGTGCCACGTTGTGCTCAGCACCTGGCTTTACATGGTACTGGGGAATCAAACCAGCCATCAGGCTTTGCATGCAAGCACCTTTAACTGCCGAGCCATCCATCTCTCCAGCCCCAAGACATGCTTTTTTAGTTATAAAGGGGGTGGGAACTGAAGAGAGGGTTCTAGCAAAGCATTCAGGCTCAGGTTGAATTCCTTAGTACCCATGTAAAGCCAGTTGTATAATGTGGTGCTTGTGTCTGGAGGTCAAATGCAGTGGCAAGACAACTGGCAGCCCATATTCATATTCTCTCTCTCTCTCTCTCTCTCTCTCTCTCTCTCTCTCTCTTGTCTTTTTTTTGTTTGTTTTTGTTTTTCGAGGTAGGGTCTCACTCTAGCTCAGGCTGACTTGGAATTCACTGGAGTCTCAGGCTGGCCTCTGCCTCCCAAGTGCTAGGATTAAAGGCGTGCGCCACCACGCCCGGCTTCTCTCTCTTAAATAAACAAAAAAAATTGATTTTCAAAAAAGTTATAGGGGCTGGAGAAATGGCATAATCAGCCAAGTGCTTGTCATACAATCATGAGCACCTGAATTCAGACCCCTGATCACCCATAGAAAAAACAAGCACAGCAATGAGCTCCTGTAATCCCAGAGCTGGAAAGCTCCATGTTCAGTGAGAGACCTTGCTTTAAAAAAACAGTTAAGGCCAGGCATGGCGGCACATGCCTTTAATCTGGGCACTTGGGAGGCTGAGGTAGGAGAATTGCTGTGAATTCAAGGCCAGTCTGAGACTACACAGTAAATTCCAGTAGTAGAGCTAGTAGAGCAAGACCTTACCTCAAACAACAACAACAACAAAATACTAAAAATAAGACAGACAGCAACTGAGACATATCAACCTCTGTTCTCTACATGCATATCACATACATGAATGCACACCCACATATGTGCACACATGAACATGTACATACAAAACATATACACAACAGTTATAAAAAAATCACATATTGCCTAAGATTAATATAAATTTATGTTACTAAATAAAGGCATAGAAACTTTTACCAAGGCATTAGAAATCTTCCCAGTATGGGACTTTTTTGCTTTCTCCTTTTACATTCACTTTTCTATAATATGTAACATCTTATAAATAGAACTAATTAAACAAATAAAAAAACTCTTCTGTCAAAAATGAAAGGTGCTCAAGTACATGACTTACAGCTTTCAAAGTTGTCAGAATCAAAACTTGAGAAGGGTCTTTGCTGGCCTTTCACTGGAAGAGCAAAATTACCCTTCATTGTTTAAAAAAAGCATCTGGGATGGGGGTATAGCTCAGTTTTCTTAGTATGTATAAATTTCAGAGATTGATTCCTGGCACAAGAAAGAAAGGGAAGAGAGAAGGAGAGAGAGGGAGAAAGGGGTAGACAAAACTGGCGATGGGGGAGAAGGAAAGACTCCACTCACCACCAGGCTCCAGTGCACCTTCTGATGGATAGGTACCAGAACAAGGTCCTGCTCAAAGAGGTTGAACCCTTTGGTCCATCTTTTCACTGCTTGGTAACCACCAGACTTTAACTTAGGATAAAAGAAAGTACTGAATGCATGAAGTGCTGGGTAGCCTTGCTTCTTATTTCTTTCCACTAGAAGATTCATATAAAAATTAATAACCTGCAAAATACCAAGAGCAAAGTCTGGAACATGGCAAGTATACTGCTAAAGTAAATTTCTATCCACATTAGTAGGAATTAGACAGTGAGATGCTTAGGGAAAGGAAGGCAATAAATAAGGAAATCAGCCAGGCATGGTGGCCCATGTCTTCAATCACAGCACTCGGGAGGCAGAGGTAGGAGGATTGCCATGAGTTCAAGGCCACCCTGAGACTACATAGTGAATTCCAGGTCAGCCTGGACTAGAGCAAGACCCTACCTCGAAAAACAAAAACAAAAAAACAAACAAACAAAGGAAATTAAAGGACTGTCCATGAGAGAAGTCAGGATACAACTGTATGAGCAGGGCACAATGAGAGCTAAGGAATGAAGGACTATGGATTAACACTCCAATTCCCAGTAGCAGATCCTACTCCCCAAATAAAGAGAAGAAATGTAGTTGTACTCTTTTTTTTTTTTTTCCTGCTTTTTGAGATAGGGTCTCACTCAAGCCCCAGGATGACCTTGGAACTCACTCTGTAACCCAGGCTGGCCTCAAATTCAAAGAGAATCTCCTACCCCAGCATCCTGAATATTGGGATTTAAAGGTGTGTGCCACCAAGCACAGTTTGTTTATACTTTTGATGCACATGAGTAACACTTCTTTTCCTTTTTTTCTTGTCTTTTTTTTTTTTGGAGGCAGGATCTCACTCTAGCCTAGGCTGGCCTCAAACTCATGGTGATCTACCTCACTAAGCCTCCCAAGTGCTAGAATTAAAGGAGTGTGCCACTATGTCTGCCATGAGTAACACTTCTAAGAACAAGACAGTCATGCTATAATGAAAAGGTATATGCAACTATATCACATAACAACTGTACAGAAAAATTAACTTAATTATTTTATATTATAAAAATGATACTTCAAACATATTTCCTGAAAGGAGAAATGCTAAAACAAGTACAGCAATTTTGAACAACAATTTCTTTTCCTGTATTTTCCAAAATTTCTATGATTATTTTATCTTTACAAAGGAATATATTTCTAGGCAATTAGTCCTATGGGAGGAGGAGGAACACAATGGGAAAAAAGGGTAGGGATGAAGCAGATGATTATAGGACTGACATAAAAGTCACAAGAGTTAACCTGGCTTTTGCGGAATATGTAAGCACACAAAATACCAAATTAGATAATTTTTTTGTAGTCATCATTTTCTATGGCTTAAATATACACATTTTGTCAAGCCTCTTATGCTGGGGTCTAATACCTGATTGTGATATTATTGGAAACGTTTGGAAAGTGATTAAGCTTGTGAGCACTCCCTATCATGGTTGAGCTCTGATAAAAGAAGTTGAGGGATAGAAAGGTGGCTTAATGGTTAAAGTGCTTGCCTTCAAAGCCTAATGACCTGAGTTCAATTCCCCAGTGCCCAAGTAGAGCCAGATGCACAAAGTGGTGTATGCATCTGAAGTTCATTTGCAGTGGCTGGAGGCCCTCGTGCACCCATTCTCTCTATCCCTTCTCTCTCTCTCTGCCTGCAAATAAATAAGTAAATAAACAAATAAATAAAAGAAGTTGAAGGGTCAGAGCTCCTTTGCCCTTCCCCATGTATGAAGACAGCATGGTTCCTTCCCTTCATCTTAGAAACAAGACACACAGCCTTTGCAAGTTACTCTGCAGGCACCTTGATATTGGACTTAGCAGCCACCAGAACTGAGTGAAGAAATTTCCATTGTTTAAGATGTTTTTGCTTTAAAAGATATTGGGCTAGAGATGTAGAACTCATTGGGAGAGTGCTTGCCTAACATGTGCAGTTTAAAAGAGGAGGAGGAAGGGAGGAGAAAACGAAGAGGAAGGGAGGAGGAGAAGGTAAAAAAGCCAGGAATGAACTTAGCCTATCTCAGCTACTCAGAAGGCTGATGTAGAAAGAAACGCGAGAGCCGGGCATAGAGACACAAGCCTTTAATCCCAGCACCTAGGAGGAAGAAGTAGGATCGCTGTAAATTTGAAGGCAGCCTGGGACTACAGAGTGAGTTCCTGGTCAGCCTGGTCTAGAATGAGAGTCAACCTCAAAAAAAAAAAAATCCAAAAATAAAAAAATTCAAAGAATCATATTTAAATGCCTGCTTGGGCTACAAAGTAGATAAAGGTCAGCCTGGGCAACTTAGTGAGACTCCTGACACAAAACAAAAAGTAAAAGAGGGCAAGAGATACAGCTCAGTAGCCCAATACCTGTCTAGCATGCTTAAAGCCCCTAAACCAATTTCTGGTACTATAACAAGAAAGATAAAGAAAAATGGGCAGCAAGAGTTAAAGTTGCTTTGCCAACCACTTGTAATTGGGTAGAATCTAACAACAAAATGGATAACATAATGACAAAGCAGGAAGGGGAAATAGGCAACTTACCTCGTCATTGAGCCAGTGGTAGTTCTTTAAGGTCTGGATGTCTCCTCGGGTAATTCGCAATTTGAAAGCACTGCTTAGTATCTCATCTGGAGGGCCATGGCCCAGAGCATTACTGATTTCCTTTTCCATGTCCTGAAGTAGAAGGTCCAGAAGGCGCTACTTTAACATAGAACCACTATCAAATATTGAAAGTCTGAGGCTAAAATCCTTTTCATCTCAATAATATCTCATCTTTAAGAAAAAAATATTATTCAAGATCTACTCTACTAAACTGCACCATAAAATATCCAAGCACAGAACTTTAAAGCAGTCTTAATAAGGACTATCTTGTTGAATAGATGTATTCATTGATCTAAAGAACTGTGCAATAAATGTATATTCAAGCTACAAACCTAATCAAAATTATTTTCCCCAATAGTTTTTGTTGTTTCTCTCTTGAACACAATTTTATTGCTTGCTCATCTAGCCTAATCAGTGAGTTCTCAGTTCAGTGAGAGAACATGTCTCAAAAAATGTAGACAGCAATCCAATGAGACAAGTGATGTCAACCTCTAGCCACCACATACATGCACCCACACACAAACCACATGCATACACTTTTTTTAAAAAGGGAGAAAGAGGAAGAAAGAGATAAATATATACTAAATAGGTCCTTCACTACCAAGAGAGATGGCTCAGCAGTTAAGGCACTTGCTTCCAGTGCCTAAGGCCCTGGGTTCAATTCCGCAGGACCCACATAAGCCAGACCCACAAGGTGGTGGCCCTGGTTCTCTCTCTTTCTCTCTCTCTCTCTCTCTCTCTCTCTCCTCTCTCCTCTCTCTTTCTCTCTCTCTCTCTGCTTGAAAATGAATAAATAAAATTTTTATATATATTTAAAAAAACTTAACACATTTAAAAGGTTAGAAATAGAATCTACAAAGAATCAATAATAGCCAGATGTAGTGGCCCATGCCTGTAATCCCAACACTGCAAAAGATAAAGCATGAGGTTCACCATGAGTTCAAGGCCAGCCTGGGCAAGTTAATGAGTTGCAGGACAGCCCATGCTGTGTCACCTTCTATGCAAAATATATATATCAGGCCAGCTTCAGAGACCACTAAATCAATTCAGGCAAAATGAGAAGACCTGAAATCCAATTTTTTTTTCATATATCTGGAGAAACTCTTCAAAACCAAATATTCATTCAAATTTAGAATAACGTGGCTATTTTAAAATATGTATAGAATGATACCTCTGTAAGTTCAAGAAGATCATCCGTTCTTCTATCTTTCTCTTTGCCTGAGAAATGCTTTTCCTTTGCCTCAATTATTGATGTTTTCCTCCTGAGTAAGCCATTGCTTCCACTGCCCAGGCGAAGTCGAGCTGACACTTCTTCAGATAGGTCAGGCTCCCGCTGGTATCCCCTTCTCTGATGAAAAGAATTCTATGTTCTATTGACATGCTTATCTTGTACATATAATACACATTACAGACAAAATATAAAACACTGCCAATATCTTGAAAGAAGAATTAGCAAATCCCCCACTAAGTAAAGTAGACTTGGCATATCTGCCTGACCTGATAAGAAAAAAAAACTTTATAGTTAAGGTTTACAGGACAAATCAATTACAAGCTATGAAATACAAGACTCATCATTATCCCTGAAGTAGCAAGGAAAGTATTTCTGTTCCTATCTTAATTAAAATAACTTGGTTAAGGATTTTTGAAATGCTTAAAAAAGTAAAAAGTGCTAGGCGTGGTGGCACAAGTCTTTTAATCCCAGCACTCGAGGGGGATCACCATGAGTTCAAGGACACCCTGAGACTACATAGTGAATTCCAGGTCAGTCTGGGCTAGGGTGAGACCCTACCTCAAAAACAAAACAAAACAAGCACAACAAAAAGTTAAAATATAATCTATAATCTTATCATACAGAATAATCTATTGCTATCCTTATACAAAGTAAACCTGTTCTACTTAATTTTTTTTCAAATTTATATTATTTTTACTTTTTGTAGAATGGAACCCAAGATCTTTCCCATGCGGGGCAAGCACACTCCCAGTGAGCTATACTCCCACCTTCTATTTCATCTTTATGTTATCAAACATACCTTATAGAAAAATGCACTAACAGGAAGGTTAAGTTGATCATGAATGGGGACTAATTAAATCACCCAAACACAAATAATAAATAAAAAAAACCTAGGGGCAGGGAAAATGGCTGAGTGGATAAAGTGCTTATTGCTCAAACTGGAGTACCTGAGTTCAATTCCCAGACCCCAGGCAAAAAAAAACTAGAGGCCCTAGTGGGTTTCTGTAATCCCGGTATGCTGCTGCTGGCAAAATGGGAGGCAGAGACAGGAGAACTTCCCAGAAGCTCAAGGTGAGTACAACATAGAACAGCAGACTGAGAATTCATAGGGAGAAACCCTGTCTCAAATCAAGTGGACAGGTGAGGGCTGACCCAAAAGCTGCCCTCTAACTTCCATATATGTGCTATGGCATATTCATGCCCACACTCACACATAAACAAAAACACAACAAAAATAATAAAAACTAAAATTAGGGCTGGGGTGATGTAAACGCTTAGCAGTTATAAGCACTTGCTTATAAAGACTGACAGCCCATGTTCAATTCCCTAGTACCCATGCAAAGTGGTGCATGAACCTGGAATTCTTTTGCAGTGGCAAGAGGCCCTGGTGTGCTCACATACTCACTGTTTCTCTCAAATAAATAAATAAAATACTTTAAAATCAGGGCTGGGGATATTGTTCAGTGGTTAAAGGCTTGCAAAGCCTATAGCTCAAGTTTGAGTCCCCACTACCCAAATAAAGCCAGATCTTTCAAGTGGCACATGTATCTGGAGTTCATCTTGGCACATTCAATTCTCTCAAATAAATAAATATTTTAGGGGGGCATGGTGGCTTATGCCTTTAACTCCAGCACTTAAGAGGTTGAGATAAAAGGATCACTGAGTGTTCAAGGTCAGCCTGGGCTATAGAGAGAGTTTCAGGTCAGCCTGTGTTACAGTAAGACGCTACCTTAAAAACAAAACAAAACAAACAAACAAACAAAAAAAACCCCTATAGCTATTGGGGATATGGCTCAGCTGGTAGAGCGCTTGACTACCATCTATACAGGCACTGGGTTTGATCCTAGCACCACATAAAACTAGGTATAGTGGCACCTGCTTGTAATCTCAGCACCTGGTAGATGGAGGCAGGAAGATCTGAAGTTCAAGGACATCTTCAGCTACACTGTGAGGCCAGTCTGAGCTACATAAGATCCTGTCTCAAAAAAAAAAGAAAAAAAGAAATTTTTTAATGAAAAATAAATTAGCAGGAGGTGGGAAACCTAATTTTGTCTCTCCCAAACCTAGTTCTGGAGAGATGCCTACCTCTAACTAAAAGATGCAAGATAGAATTGGGCACAGCCTATCCCTTAGACTCTTACTCTTCCATTTCTTTCAGATGGGACAATTTGCCTCTAAGGTCACCACTATCTAGTTAAAAACCTCATAAACTAAAATGGTCTTTGATTCAAAATTAAGCTTTATAGAGACTTTAAAAATTGCCAACTGCTGGGCGTGGTGGCACATACCTTTAATCCCAGCACTCGGGAGGCAGAGGTAGGAGGAGTGCCATGAGTTCAAGGCCACCCTGAGACTACATAGTGAATTCCAGGTCAGCCTGGACTAGAGCGAGACCCTACCTTGAAAAACCAAAAAAAAAAAAAAAAAAAAAGAGTAAAACATTTAAATAGATAAGAGTATAAAATATGTCTACTTTATGTCTACTTGATGCCAAGGATTCAACTAATGGAAAAAAACTGAGTCTGTTTAGGTTTAAGGATTATAAAAATCGGCTTTACTATTCTCAGTAAAGTTAACTACGTTCCTATATTTGTCCAGGTTTTAACTATTGGGGAAACTGAGTGTAGCATTTCACTGATACTATTTGTTTATGGTGTAAGGGTTGTAAAAACTGGCTTTACGGTTCTCAGTAAACTATATTTTTCCATTTGTCAAGGTGTTAACTATTAAAGATACTGAGTCTTATAGTTAAGGTTCATCCATTAGCACCTTACTGATGCCAATTTGTTCATGGTTTGAGGGTTATAAAAACTGGCTTTAAGGTACTCAGTCACATTAACCAGTTCCTAAATTTGTCAAAGTTTAACTATTGGGTAAACCGAGTCTTAAGGTAACATACCTAACACCATTGTGACTTTAAAGACAGGGTTATCATGAACAAAACAGGAAATCACCAAATGGTCATCATTAGGTTTATCATTTAAGTTTAAATGATTTAATTTCAGTCATTGTGATTCTGTTAGATATAAATATGCTAGGATAGCTTGCCTAAGCTTTATCTTTTTTTTTTGCTTTAATATAGTCTCTCTGTTTTAATCAACTAAAACATATTCATTTATTAAAAGTCCAGAAGTATTAAACAGATTTCAAAAATAATTTTAATGCTATCAAAAGAGAGATGGCCAAGTGGTATAAGTTGCTTGCTTGCAAAGACTATCAGTCCTGGGTTCAAATTCCCAGTACCCACGTATCCCAATATGCAAAAAATGGCACTTGTCTGTTGTTCGTTTGCAATGGCAAGAAGTCCTGACATCCTCCTCCCATACACACAGGTACATAAACAAACAACAAAAATTTACCAGTGTTTCAACTTACACCTTCATTTTCAAGTCTGAGTCCAGCCATCCTCTCTGTATCAGAAACTCTCCCCTTTGAACACCTAAAGAAAAAAAAAGACTTCTGCTAGACGATTTTAATCTGGCATATATTAATTTTAGAAATAACATGTTTAAAATATTTTATTTGTGAGAGAGGAGAGAGAGAGAGAAAGAGAGAGAGAGAGAGAGAGAGAGAGAGAGAGAGAGAGAGAGAGAGAGAGAGAGAATGCAAGCACCAGGGCCTCTTGCTCATGCAAATGAACTCAGATTCATGTTCCACCTTGTGCATTTGGCTTTATGTGTGCATTGGGGAATTGAAACTGGGCCACGGGTTTTGCAAGCAAGTGCCTTTAATCACTGAGCCATCTCCCCAGCCCTAGAAATATTTTTAACCCATACACGGTAGCACACCCCTGTAACCTAAGCATCTCATAAGATGGAGGCAAGAGGAGCAAGTGCAAGTGAGTTTGTGGCCAGCCTGGACTACTTAAGACACTGTATTAAAAAAAAAAAAATCAGGCATGATAGCTCACATCCAGCACTTGTGAGGCTAAGGTAGGAGAAATACTGTAAGTTCAAGGCCAGCCTATGCTACAGACTGAGTTCTAGGTCAGTCCTGGGCTAGAGTGAGACCCTGCCTCAAAAAAAAAAAAAAAAAAAAAAGAAAGAAAAGAAAAAAGCCAGGCATAGTGGTGTATGTGTTTAATCCCAGTACTTGGAAGGCTGATGTAGGAGGCTCACCATGAATTCCAGAAAGCCTGGGACTACAGGTCAGCCTGAGCTGGAGAGCCTACCTTCAAAAAAAAAAAAGGAAGGTTGTAGAAATGGCTCAGTAAGGCACCTAACAACCCGAGTTCAATTCCCCAGTACCCACTTTAAGCCAGATGCATAAAGTGGCGCATACATCTGGAATCTGTGGCAGCTGGAGGCCCTGGTGCACCCATTCTCTTTCTTCTATCTCTCACTGCTTGCAAATAACAAATAAAAATATTTTTTAAAAAAGAAAAAATTTATTGTAACAATAAGCTTAACAAAAATGGCTGAGAAGTTAAGCGTGCTTGATTGCAAAGCCTGATGGCCTGATTCTATCCCTCAGTTCCCATGTAAAGTCAGATGCACAAAGTGGCACATGTATCTGGAATTCATTTGCAGTGACAAGAGGCCATGGTGTACCCATTCTCATATTCTCTCTTTTCCTTGCAAATAAATCTTTTTTAAAGATTAAAAAAAATGACTTGAGAGGGCTGGAGAGATGGCTCAGCGGTTAAGGCACTTGCCTCCAGTGCCTAAGGCCCTGGGTTCAATTCCCCAGGACCCATATAACCCAGACCCACAAGGTGGTGGCCCTGGTGTGCGCTCGCTCGCTCTCTCTCTCTCTCTCTCTCTCTGTATCTTTCTGCTTGAAAATGAATAAATAAAATAAAATTTTAAAAAAAAAATGACTTGAGAAGGTTGATATTGCCCTTTCTCTGCTTCATGGCCTGCCACAACATGCACTGTGACTTTCACTATGCCTTCCCCACCATAGTAGACTGAATCCTCTAAAATTATGAGACAATTAAATCCCACTTCTTTAAGGAGTTTCTCTTAGGTGTTTTGGTCAGTGATGGAATGTAACTAGTACACAGATTGGTACCCAAGAAGTAAGGTTGTTGCTCTGAATAAACCCGAAAAGACCTTTGGAACTTGTTTGCAGGAAGAATATGGGAAAACTGGAAGTGTGGGCTACAGAAGCCCTAGAATGCTGTAAGCAGAGCATAATGGGAGATTCTGGTGGCTGCTTAGAAAACCAGAATACCAGTAGTAAGGCAGAGTAAAGTCCATGCCCATGAAGTTTCATAGAATGAGGACACTATGAGAGGAGAAATTGTCTACTTTTCTCTGCATCCAGGAACTTTGTGTGCGGCTGAATTTTAAAGGTGACAGGCTGCTAAATATGGTGGCACATGCCTGTAGTTTCAGTATTCAGGAGACAGAGGCAAAAGGACTGCAAATTCAAGGCCAGCCTCATCTCTATAGCAAGACTCTATCCACCCTGCTACACCTACACCTACACCTACACACACACACCTGGAGTAACAGACAAACTTCATGGAGGAATTTTCATAGTATTCAGGCTGTGGCAGTTACTGCTGGTTGCTTTTAGCCAGGTTTATAATGAGAACTGGGAGCAAACAGATTTGATAAGCATGTAGTCTGTCCACCAAAGGAGAAAACTGGAAGTCTTGGATAAGGATAGTGTGGTTGTTTAAAGATATTAGTACTGCTAAAGAGAAGTCAAGCACTTTGCCTGGGGATAAGAAGAAAATGGCCAAAGCCCATAATCTAGAGGTCTTACAGTATAAAACTGTAAACTCGTTTTAAAGATAGCTTTGAGGGCTGGAGAGTTGGCTCAGCGGTTAAGGCACTTGCCTCCAGTGCCTAAGGCCCTGGGTTCAATTCCCCAGGACCCACATAAGCCAGGCCCACAAGGTCGTGGCCCTGGTGCTTTCTCTCTCTCTCTCTCTCTCCTCTCTCTTTCTCTCTCATCTCTCTGCTTGAAAATGAATAAATAAAAAATAAATGAATAATAAAAATATTTAAAAAAAAAAAGATAGCTTTGAGAAGCCGGGTGTGGTGGCGCACGCCTTTAATCCCAGCACTCGGGAGGCAGAGGTAGGAGGATCGCCATGAGTTCAAGGCCACCCTGAGACTGCATAGTGAATTCCAGGTCAGCCTGGACTAGAGTGAGACCCTACCTCGAAAAAACAAAAAAAAAAGATAGCTTTGAGAAGAGAGAGCCTAGAGAGTGTTTTTCACCCAATCATTGAGAGGCCACAACAGTCATGATCCAAAGCCTGGCCATTACTCAAACTGGTAGGCTTGGATCATCCATGCGGTTCATGGAAGAGTTGCGGAGTCATAGAGCTTTCACCCACATTTTTAAGGAAGGCCTGAGGGGGGCAGGCAATGTATAACAGAATCAGATTCTTTCCGGGAAACTAGAGACAGTAATGGGTCAAGTATACACATGTGCATAGACACACGCACACACACAAAAAGAAAAGTAACAAATATAATCAATTATTACCAGGAGTGGGGTCATTACTATGATAAACCTAACCATATCATTCTTAGGCCTTTGCAACTGGTTTGTGGAAGAAATGTGGAAGACTTTGGAGCTGTGGGCTAGAGAAGCCCTAGAGCACTATATATAGGCAGAGCTAAATGGACCATTCTGGTGGGAGTTTGTAAGACCAGAATGCCAAGAGAAATGCAAATTGTGGAAGCCTGGTTCATGAGATTTCAGAGAACAAAGACTGTACTGGGAACTGAGTGTTACATTCTGGCAAGGAATCTGATTGTATTTTATTCATGTCATGAAAATTTGAGTGAGGCTTACTTCACAGTAATGGACTAAGATGTTTGGCAGAGGAAATTTTCTGACAGCATAATATCCAGGTTGTGGCATGTTACTGTTCACTGCTCTTAGATCGTGGTGAAAAAGAACAGAAAGGTTATGAAAAGATATGTACTCTGGTGCAGAATTGAGTGCAAATGAGTTTAAAGTTGCTAACAAGGTGGGTGTGGGTTTGTGCCACTAAAGAGAAGCCTAGAATGCTCGGTATTGAGACAACAGGAAAGATGCACTGAGGTCAAGACCCCATACATAGAAGGTTCTAACTTATGAAAATACAAATTCAATTAAAAGGATAAAACCTGAACAAGAGTGCTACTAACAGGATTCTCTATTCAAAACCAAGCACCTACAGAAATGCTTGCCCAAGTTCCTCCACCAAGGCACACAGAGACCACCTCAGCTATGGTAAAAGAGGGTCAGACTACATCTCAAGCTGGCAGTAGAACTTGGCAGCATTTTCATACATAGTGCTGATTTTGCAGGTATGCAAAAATCTAAGAGTTATGGGGTAATGGAGACTTAGGCCAAGGTTCCAGAAAGCGGCTAAAGCCAGGCAATGTGTGACAGATTCAGATTCCCTGCAAAGCCACTGCACAAAGCTCTGACGATTAAACTGCAAAGGAGACTCCAGGATGTCAGAACGCACAAAACTGTGGGATGTCCCTAGAAAAAAGCTACTGATATAGCTTTATTTACAATAAAGCTAGAGAGGTAACATGTTATAGTTACCTTTGTGGTACTAGGACTTGATCAAAAGAAGTTCATGGGAGACAAGGATTTATTTTGGCTCTGTATTGAGGGGAAGTTTCATGATGACAGGAAAAAGATGGAAGAGAGGCTGGATATCACCTCTTTGCCATAGCAGGTAGAAAACAGCAAGAGGAGAGTGAGCTGAGCTATGGTAGGGGGAGCTAGCAATAAGACCCCTAAGCTCACCCCTAACAACACATCTCCAGCAAGACTCCATCTCCCAAACTGCTACCAGCTGGGTGCCAAGCATTCAGAACACTTGAGTTTGTGGGGGACATCTGGTTGAAATCACCACACTACATGTACTCTAGACAGAACTGGAAGAGCAGGGCTATCCAAGGCTGTTGGAGCCCAGATGATGCCAGGACTCAGTTGCCAAATAAGAAGCTACAGGATTTAGTATTTATCCTCCTGGGTTTCAGTCTTGCTTTGGATCTATCCTCCCTTGGTATTCCCCCATTCCTTTTAGAATAGAAATGTTTACTCTGTGCCACTGTATATTAGAGGTATGTAATTTGTTTGTTGATTTTATAGGGGCTTACAGTTAATAATTTGTCTCAATCTGAAAAGAAACTTTGGATTTTTGAACCATGTTGAGATTGTTAAAGATTATGAGGATTTTTGAAGTTGGAATGAATGCACCTTGCATTATGAGATGGCCATTAACAGCTGTTACCATCAGAAATTTTGGTTACAGAAATAGGCAGTAACTAATGCAATGTGTTCTATGATAATTCAAATAAAATCTTTTTAAAAAATAGTAGAATGTAACAAATTTTAAACTACTTATAAAATTTCTGTTTGGGTATAATATGCTAGGTTCTTTCTAGACTAATGCATTTCATTAACTTGTTAATGATATTCATGAAATTATAGTGAAATATAGACAATTTTTGCTCTGGGGGTAAAATTCATGCATTTTTGGAATCTATACTGGCATATAACCTTTAGAAAAGAAATATGTAAGAAAAAAAATGGCTTTGCATTTATATAATCCTCTAAACTAGTGATCAAAAAATCTTTCTGAAAAATACCAAAGAATAAATACTTCTGGCTTGCAGGTTTTATAGCCTCATTTACAGCTTCCTACCACTGTAGTTTACTTATAAAAATGAGGAGGTAGACCAGAGTTGGTGCCTGACCAGAGCTGCCAAAGTCTGACATTAAAGTAATGATTACCTAAAGTCCTAAGGAAAGCAAAATTCACTGTTCCTAGATTGGGGTAGTGGTCATTGGAGGTACCACCCAGCCCAAACTCCTGAGAAGCAATTACTTCTCCAAGCCCTGATACCACCTAAGAGGTAACAGCCTCCCAAATGAGGCGAGGCATTTGATTTAAGAGCTACTTACATACTCAAAAATGCTGACTAGCTACTAGAGCTGAAAAGATTTGCAATTTTGCAAATCTAGTTATTCATAACTATAACTCATTGACTGAGAAAACATACTAAATGAAGTCACAGAATAAAATAAGCTATGTACCTCTTTTCACTTCTCATTGAACAGAGAGGTCCCCTTGTTTCAACAACTCTATCTGTGAGAATGCAAAGAAAAGATTCTTTAATAATCTCAGGCTTGATTTCAACTTACAGTTTTCAAAGTGCCAGGTCATTCACTTGTACTGAAATGCAAAGTAAATCCCAAAGATACTAGCCTCCTATGAACTAAGTAGACTAAAATACATGTAATTTTCATTGTTCTTTAGATATATTCTTTATCATACCAGCTCATTTGATAAGTTGCCATTTAGAGTCATTCAGTGGACACTTAAATAGAAAAATAGAAGAAAGTTAACATAAAGAATATAGGTAAGGACTGGGGAGACGGCTCAGCAGTCAAGGTGCTTGCTTGCAAAGTCTGCTGGCCCAGGTTCAATTCCCTAGTACCCACATGAAGCCAGATGAATAATGTGTCTAGAGTTCATTTGCAGTGGAGAGAGACCCTGATGTGCCCATAGTCTCTCTTCCTCTTTTACTTTACCCCCCTCTCAAATAAATACAAATATTTTAAATATAGAAGTAAATTTTAGGCTCACAAAATATGATACAATATAGAAGCCTAGGACTATTAAAAGTCATTAAATGAATTGAATTCATCTTAAAATAGCTTTTTAAAATAAATAAACACTCCTGGTATTAAATACACACTAATATTTTAGGGCCTGGTATGCCATCTTCCACTAGTATGTCTATGTTCAACCTCATGAGCACACTCTTAATGTGAGCTACAATCAATACACTAAGACAAAGCTAAATCTGGGAACTCACAGTGTTTTGGAAGAAAATGATTTGTTCTCACTTCATGACTCTGCTCTTCCACCCAGCCTTTGGTCTTTAATGTGTCCATTTGACTTCTTTGGGAACCACAGAAACACAATATGTGAGGAAGATCAGATATAAAAAGAAAACGGCTAGTCAAAATGGAGAAAATATTAACATTTTTTGACTTATGACACTAGGAGAACATATTCTCAAATAACTTGTTCTTTCTAAATACAGTAAGCTAGATAATCATGTGACCCACTTCTAGCTGCTCTTACAACATTGATGGGATATTTGTGCACTTGCACATTTGTAAAAAGTTACCAAATGAACATGAATCCTGACTTGAGCTTACATATCTTTGCCCCTTTTCACAAATATAAGGCAAGATACCAACTCTTTTTGCTGCTCTCATTGACTTGTTCAAATTACTAAAGCACTTAATAAGCCATTTCATAAGGAAAATCCTTATGTCCTGAGATTTTGATCTTGTCTCTGAAGTACTTAGGAGGTTGAAGCAGAATTACTAGTTCCAAGCCAGCCTGTGCTACATAGTGAGATCCTATCTAAAAGAATTCACTTGGGGGAGGCTGAGGTAGGAGGATCACGGTGAGTTTGAGGTCAGCCTGGGACTATGCAAGACCCTACCTTGGGGAAAAAATATCACTTGGGGCTGGAGAGACAGCTCAGTGGTTAAAGGCACTTGCTTGCAAAGCCTGATGGCCCAGGTTCAATTCCCCAGTACCCATGTCATGTAAAGCCAGATGCACAAAGTAGGACATGCATCTGGAATTTTTTTGCAGTTGCTAGAGGCCCTGGCGTGCCAATTCTCTCTCTCTCTCTCTCTCTCTCTCTCTCTCTCTCTCTCTCTCTCTCCCTAGCTTTAGCAAAAAAAACTCACTTGGAGAAGCTGGGAAGATAGCTGTTACTCAAGTGACTACCTTGCAAGCACAAGGACCCGTGATCGATCCCTAGAACTCATGTAAAAATGCTAATCCCAGTACTGAGGAGGCAAAGCTAAGAGGATCCCTGGGACTTGCAGGGCAACCAGTCTAGCCTAATTGATAAGATCTAGGCCAATGAGAGACCCAGTCTCAAAAAAGACAGAGAATTCTATTTTGTGAGTTACTTTTCCACAGAATACCTTACTAGATACAATGTCCAGGCAAACTACAAGACTAGTTCTCTTCCCATTAAGCCCAATTTAAAAACAAACAAAAAAGATATCTAATAGAACATTTATCTTATCAACTTATTTTTACCTGTGACGATGTGAGGCTACAGGAGGGAAGGAGTTTCCATGACCACCTTCTTTAAGTCGCTCCAATAACCTTTGGTACTTCTCTTTTTCCTCTTTTTGAACACCCTGAATTTTTTTAAAAAAAGTATGTTTGATAGTATTAACATGTAGGACCTAAGATTAAATCATAATCAGAAACTGACAAGTCAAATTTAGCCCATAGATGTGTTTTAACTACTAGTACAGTATTTTTAGTTTCTTTTAATCAACTACCAACTTAATGAGTTTTTAATCCAAAATCCTACCTTCTTTTGGAAACCTGGATCAACAACCGGGAGTTCTGGCAGGGCTATTTCCTGTTAGTGGGCCATTTGTACTCTGTGCTACTTCACTCATTTATGTTACCTGCTAGATCTTGGTAGCATCTGAATTTTTTGACAGAATAAACTGAACAAAATTGGGTTAACCACAAAAAAAAAATCAGGAGAAATATTTCACTTGATAATTGGAATATGCAGATTCCAAATTGCAACTGGTCTCACCTAAGCCACCAATGTTTTTCTATAGCTACATGAATATGCTGTGTTTCAGTCTACACTATGTGACCTCCATTCATCCAGCTGAGCTCACCTTGCCTTCCTGGACAATTAACTTTTGGTTTTTCTCTTCTTCAGTCTCTAATGATGATTACTCCTGCCTGTCATAAATGCTGATGGCTTTGCCATCTTCTCACATTATATCCTTTTCCTAAATAATCTATCAACTCCCTTGTAATAACATCAATAAGCAAAAAATCCAAAAATATGTCTAACTCTGCCTTCTCAAAATTCCAATACCTATTTCCAAGAGCCTACAGAGATCTTGTGTTTCCCAGGCACTTTAAATAATGTCCAAACCTGAAGTCATCATTGTCCTCTAAACACATAGTTTATCATTGTCAGTGGCAAATATTTATCCAACACTGAAATCTGGGGCTCAGACTCTTCCCTGTATATGACACTTAAGGGATACATACATCCTTTGATAAGATTAGCTACCAATACTTCTAGAATATATCCTCTGTATATATGCTTGGTCCCATCTCAGATTTCCTACCTGAAGACTGAATTCTTTAAAAGACCACATATATTTATAATCCGCTTCTTGAATTGCAGGCAACTATCAAAGTACCTGGGACTTGAATAAATATTTCTTTGATGAACCAGAAAACCACCTACCAAATTAAATCAGCTGATGGTATTGGGGAATGCCAGGTACAGAAATAATCCTTAATTTTCCTGGAAGAACTGAAGACCTCAAGAGAAATGATGACTAGCTCTAGATAGATGCATACACTGTAAGAGTCCAACAGGGTGGTGGAGGTGAGGTGTGGAAGGGATACTGAGGAATTTTGGGTATCTTTTGAATATTGTACATAAATTATTCCTTAAGATGTTCATTGAAAACTTTTTTTTTGGAGTGGGGGGGCTTTTCAAGGTAGGGTCTTGCTCTAGTCCAGGCTAACCTGGAATTCACTATGTAGTCTCAGGGTGGCCTCAAACTCACAGTGATCCTCCTACCTCTGTCTCCACAATGCTGGGTTTAAAGGTGTGTGCCATCACGACCAGCTGAAAAACACTTAAGAAATCATGCTAAAAGGGCTTACCTCTACGACAGTACAATGGGGACGCCTCACACCCTTGCCACTCTCTTCATGGATCATCTCCGTAACTCCGTGTTCCTGAGGTTTCCATGTTAAAGAAAACTCTGGATTGCCCCTGCTATGGCGACGGCCACTTGGTCTTCTATTATAGCCTTCTGATTTCAATGTAAACCTAAGAGAGAAAAACGAAGAAAAAGAATGTTTCATCAACCTAAGGTTCAAGCTCCTAAACCATCCTGTAATTATGCTGTCCTAGTTTAAACTGGCTCATTTCCAGGTAACTAGAATTTGCAAAAGCTAGATCTGTAGTACAGGGCACCTCAGTATTCATATGGAGTTTCTGTTTTCAGCCACTACGGCTGCCACATGTAAGTCCTCTTCCTTGTGGCCAATTTTCCAATACCAATTCCAGATTTAGTCTCCCTATTGCAAATACAGCCCCACCCTACCCTAGCCTATCCCTTTAGTCACTGGCCACTACCAGAATTAATTATTGATGACTATTTGCTTAGTGTCTTTTTCTCACACTAAGTATTAAATTTTTTGTGTTTCTATGGTGTAAGTACAGGTGCACACCTCATTTGGACACATGTGGAGGCCAGAGGACAGTGTCAGGTGTCTTCCTTTATTGTTCTTCCACCTTATTTCCTTGAAACAGAGTCTCTTAGAACTTGGGGCTAAATCTTTTTCAGTCAGGGTGATGGTTAAGTTTTATTGTCAACGTGACCTACTTAGTAATCCACAGTAACATTGGATGGGTCTCTGATGTTGCTTACTGGAAGGATGGACAACAGGAGGAGGTCCCTCATCCAAAGTGAGCCCTTCCCCCATAATGGTGGGCCTCCTGGGAGGGGACTGGATATAAGGAAGCTTGAGGGGAAGGGGCACGCCTCACTCACATCCTGATCTCCTACTCTTTCTTGACATTGGAACCCAGGTTCCTCAGCCTTACATCATAGACTGAAGACCAGTGGCTCCCCAGGGAGCCTTCAGGTCTGCAGTGTTAAATTGGGACTGCTGAGGCATCTAGCCGTGTGGACTGAACAGCTATTGGTTTCTTCACTCATGGACCTGCAGACTGCTAATTCCCTCAATAAATCCCCCTTTTTACTATAATCCATTCTATGGGTTTTTTTCCTCTAGAGAAGCCTGACAAATACAGCCAGTGAGTCCCAGAGCTGGCCTCCCTCCTGTCTCTACTCCTCAGCACTGGACATAAGCAGCAATGCCTGGCTTTTTACATAGGTGCTGAGGATTGGAATCAGGTCCTCATGCACATACACATGTAATAATAATAAAAATAAATGATACAACATTTACATAGTGTTTCTACAAAAATAGTTAAATCATGAGTAATACCAAATTTTAAAATATTAATGCCATTTAATGACAAGGAAAGGCTAAGAAGTATTCAGAGTTACAGGAGATACAAAAAAAAAAAAAAAAAAAAAAAAAAAAAAAAAAAAAAAAAAAAAAAAAAAAAAAAAAAAAAAAAAAAAAACCAAACTAAAGACAAAATAACAATTTAACACCATGAAAAATACAGTATACATGCAATTCCCTACCAGATTCTGGTTTAGGACAGGAAAAGTTATGATGGGGAAACTTAAATATGTATGTTATATAATATTACCAAATCAAAGTTTCATTTTCTAATCTTTATAACCTACAATTATGTAAACCTATGACATCATTGAAACTCAAATATTTAGGGGAAAAGAGGGCAGAAGTCAAAGACTTATTCTCAAATAGCTCAGAAAAAGATTACACATGTATGACAGAGGATAAAAAAATAAATGTAGGGCTGGAGAGATGGCTCAGTGGATAAGGCACTTGGCTCTAGTGCCTGAGGCCCCTGGTTCAATTCCCCAGGACCCACATAAGCCAGACCCACAAGGTGGTGGCTCTGATGTGCTCTCTCTCTTTCTCTGCTTGAAAATGAATAAATAAAATATTTTAAATTTAAAAAATAAATGTAGCAAAATAATAAATGATAAAACTGGGTCAAGATTATTTGTCTAGCAGAACTTTGAAATACATAAAGAGTGATGGAGACAGCTCAATACATGCTTGCCTCACAAGCACGAGGACCTGAGTTCAATCCCTAGGTATAGTGGTATATGTCTATAATCCCAGAATTAGGGAGACAGACAGGAGGATCCCTGGATCTTGGTGCCAGCCAATTCAGCCTACTTGGTGAGTTCCAAACCAATGAGAGACCCTGTCTCAAAAATGAGATGGACAAGCTATCTGAAGGTAATTCCCAGGGTTGTCCTCTGGCCTCTATATGCACATACACATCTGCCCACACACACATGAACACTCATACATGCACATACATATACACATGCAAAATATGTGAAAATACACTGAACAGAACTGACATATTTATAAAGAATTGGAGAATATAAGAAATACACAAATCTAAAGTTGTGGAAACTTCAACACTTGCTGTTCCTGAAATCAATAAAAGGGAGACAGAAAACAGGAAAAGGAAAATCAGATCTATAAAATATTCAGCCAACTTGATCTAAGTGGCCTTTGTAGAACACTATATAGTAACAGCAGGTTGGGCATCCTTTTACAAGTGCACATGGAGCATCATCCAAGTACAAAATACTGTCAGCCAAGACACAAATGTAAAAAAAGCTTAAAAGAAATGAAATCAGTGCAAAGTATGTTCTATGACCTTTAAAAAAAAACTAGGAATCATTGTAAGAAAGATATCAAGACTGTCTAAATATTGAGAAATTAAACAATGTACTTTGAACCTTCTAAGCAATGACAAAACAAAAGGAAATAAAATAGAAATTTAAAATATTTTAAATTGAATGGAAATGAAAGCTAACCTTTCAAAGTTTGATGAATACCACAAGATAGAAATGGAAAAATTGACAGCATTAAATGCTTAAGAGAATTAAGAGTATCTCTTCAAACAGTATGATCACCACCAAATTCAGCACACATGCTTCTCCAAAGCTGCTGAAAGTACCCTTCATAGCCATCCAGATGGGATCTAATCCCAATTCTCACACTGCATTTTGCTGTCATGTATACTGGTCTCCTCAAATCCGTTAACTCTTTTTCTTAAAGACAGAGTATGGGCTTATTGTTATATACAATGAACCTTAAGACGAAGCAGTTTTTTTTAGCAGACACATTCAGATTATCCTTTTTGAAGGAATGCTACATCAAGTGATGGTGTCTATTTAGTGCAATATACTTAGAGGGTATTGAGAGCCATTTGCGCCCCCCCCCCACACTGGTGATTTCATTTCACCACAGTGGTGTCAGGCAAATTTCTCTAGAAATTTACTTTTTCCCTTTTTATAATTAATAAGGAATTTCTAAATAGATATTTTATGCTTATTTAAATATCCCATGCCCAACAAACTTTCATTTCAGCTCAGTTGAAATTCCTGTCCATACCAATTATTACTGTGATGGTCATAAAGTGGCAATCTTTCTAACTCTATTGTTCCCTCCACACTTATAGTTAGCATTTTCCTGTAAAAACCTTTTCCTCCCCACAATATAAAACAGTCTATTAGCATTGTACTCCAGTCTTTACTCACTTTGATGTTTATGTTGTCTCTCATGTGGGCCCTTTGAAAACTGTGCACATTTTCTTCCATGTTAGGCTCCACTTCAGCATGTTTGAGCCCTCTTTTATGGTCTGACACAAGATACTCTTATCTCACTATGTAATTTTCCTTCCAACTCCAGAGGAATCTGGATTTTAGTGTCTCATTCTTAAATATAAGTATATATCTGTAGGTTACTAGGTATTTGAATAAAGCATCTAACTTAAAAGACCAAAATAAAACAAGGCATTGGGCAAAGTTAGAGGAAGCCCAAAACAGACAAAGCAGCGTCGAAACTATTAAAATAATAAACAGCTTTTGAGGTAGAAAAGATACTGCATTCTTATAATAAGAACAAGATGTCTGAAGAGAAAAAAAATCTGTGGAGTGTGGGGAAGGAAAGAACTCTTATAACTTAAAAATTATGACAGTTTAAAAAAATCTGGGTTCAGAAGATGGCTCAGTAGATAAAGTGCTTACCACACAAATGTCAGGACTAGAGTAGAGATCCTCAGCACCCATATATATGCTGGTGGATAAGGTGGCCCACCTGTAATCCCAACCCTTGGGAGGGGAAGCCAAGGGATCCCCAGGACAAGCTGGCTAGCTAGACACCTGAACTGGAAGGCCATGGGTTTGGGTGAGAGACCCTCTCTCAATAAAGTGGAAAGTCATCAAGGAAGACAACTGACATCAACCGCTGACCTCCATATGTACTTGAACACATGGGTGCCCACACAATTATACACAGGTAAAGTGAAAATATAAAATCCAGGAGGCTGAAGCAGGAAAATTGAGTTCCAGGCCGGCCAGTAGTACATGACACCTTGCCACAAAAAAAAAAAAGGTAAAGAGCAGAGCACTTGGCAATTGAGGAAGATACCTGGTATCAGCCTCTGGTCTCCACACACACACATATATGTGCAATTACAGTTATACATATGCAAATATGCATATACACATGCACATGTACCACATATACATGGCGGGGGAGGGAAAGCAAGGCATGGTAGTATGTACACTGAGGCACAGAGAGAAAGCTCCCTGGGGGTCACTGACCAGTCTTGTCTACTAGGCAAGTTCCAGGCCAATGAGAGGCTCCATCTCAAAAAAAGGTGAATGGTGCCCGAGGAACACTCAAAATTGCCCTCTGCTTACACACCCATGCATGGGTATGTGCACTAGCACACACACATACATCTACACACCCATGTACGTACACACACACACACACACACACACAGAAAAAAACATTAAAACATGATTTTCAAAAGAGCAAGGAAAGAAAGAATACAGAGCAATAATCAACCTAGAATGTTTAATTTTCAGGCAATAATTCCAGGAAAGTGAGAATACAATAAATATTATAATAAATAAAATAACATTACACAGAACTGACATAAATATTTAATATGTAAAAATGTACCAAACTATATTTATGATTTTCATACTTCTCTATAGGTGTATATTTTTAAAGTTTAAAAGAAAATAAGCAACAATTTTTAAAAAGTTTTCAAAATCAGATCATGCAATGGGTATATAATATAGTAGGAAAAGTAACATGCCCAAGTTCAAGTCTAACTATCTGTGATAGGTAAACTCAATTGTCAACTTGATTGGATTAGTAACCAATTCAGAGATATGCTTCCAGGGCAAGTCTGTGAGGGCATTTCTAGGAAAGATAAACTGAGGGGGAAGATCCTCTCTGCATGGGAAGCCCGGCTAGTGGCAGCCTTCATATACAGAAGTTTCAGGAAAAGGTAGTGATGCTGCCTGGCTGCACTTGCTCCTTTCTGAAGAGTGCATCTCCCCTGTTGTTGCCATTAGCTCCACTGACACTGGAACCCAGCTTTCTTAGCTCTCCAACATGGACTGAGGAGACTAGGACCGCAAAGGCCCGATCTCAGACTGAGCAGATACTGGTTCTCAGACTCTCCAATGTATGGACAGCCATTGCTGAACCCACTCTATATCATGTAAGCCAATCTAATAAATCCCCTTATACATTCATTTGATTTCTTCTGTTCCTCTAGAGAACCTGACTAGTACCCTTACCATATAATTCACAAAGTTATTAACCTCAGAATATCTACTTAACAATATTATGTAACAGAGCAAAAAGGATCATGCCTAGCAACAATGAGTACCTAATAAGGGCTATGTTTCCACTTACAGAAAAGCAGAATTTAACACTTACCCAAAAGAAGGCAGGACTCTACGTGGCTGATCTCGGGTTACTGTCACTCTGATCTTTGGATAGTCACTTATTCCATTTGGGGACTTATTACCTATTTTAAGAACATATTTGTAATTGTTGGGGGAGGTGAGGGGAACCACCATTGTGACAGCTTATGTTAGGGTAGAAAATTTATGAGCAATTAACATTATAAAACTTAGTATCATTTTTTTTTTCATTCTATTAATAGACAACAATTTGGCATGAATGTTAAAAAAAAAAGTTAAAGGAAAGCAATAGGCGGGCTGGGGATACAGTTCAATGGTACAGCCCTGCCTAACGTGGGTTCAATTCTCAGATCCACAAAAATAGCAATAATTCATTAATTAACCGATATTCAAACAATATGACTATATCAATTTAAACTTTTAAAAATGAAATAAGGGGCTGGAGAGATGGCTCAGCGGTTAAGGCACTTGCCTCCAGTGCCTAAGGCCCCTGGTTCAATTTCCCAGGACCCACATAAGCCAGACCAACAAGGTGGTGACCCTGGTGTTCTCTCTCTCTCTCTCTCTCTCTCTGCTGGAAAATGAATAAATATTTTTTAAAAAATGAAATAAGACTTCAGCAGGGCATGGTGGTGCATGCCTTTAGTTCCAGCATAGGGAGGCAGAGGTAAGAGGATCGCTGTAAGTTCCAGGCCACTCTGAGACTACATAGTGAGTCCCAGGTCAGCCTGGACTAGAGCGACACCATACCTCGAAAAACTAAACACCAAAAATAAAAAATAAAAATGAAAGACTTCAAATAATATCACCTTTTAAAAAATATTTTATTTACTTGAAAATGAGATAGAGGGAGGGAGGGAGGATGGGCATGCCAAGACCTCCAGCCACTGTAAACTCCAGATGCACAGGCCACTTTGTGTATCTAGTTTTTTGTGGGTACTGAGGAACTGAACCCAGGTCGTTAGGCTTTGCAGGCAAGAGCCATCTCTCCAGCCCAATATCACCTTTCTTCTAAGTTCTTTGAAATTAGATTTTCAAACACTAAATGTTATGATTTAAAAAGTGACATATGCCAGGTGTGGTGGTGTATGCCTTTAATCCCAGCACTTGGGAGGCAAAGGTAGGAGGGTGACTTTGAGTTAAGAGGCCAGCCTGGAACTACAGAGTGAATTCCAGGTCAGCCTGGGCTAGTGTGAGCCCCTGCCTCTCCCCACCAAAAAAGGTGAGATGTTTGGGTGTCAAGTTGGCAAGAAGTGTATTTCTGATGGTTAATCTTGATTGTCAACTTCAGTAGATTTAGAATTTAGGAGACTGGTGAGATGTAATTCTGGGTGTCTTTGAAAGCCATTTCCTGAGAGAATTTAATGGGAAATATTCACCCTGGATGTGGACTAACACCCATACTAAATGAAAGAGAAATGGGATAAAGCCAGCAGTGGCCAGCACCCTCCTGTTCTTTGCTTCCTGCTCATCCAAGAAATGACCAGCACAAAGTCTCACCACCAGGATGCTCTTGCTAAGTAAGAGAACAGGCCAAGAAACCATGGCCTGAACTTTCTCCAAAGCCATGAATCAAAATAAACTTTTCATCCTTAAGTTGTTCCCTCCGGTATTTTGATTACAATGCATATCTAATACACAGAGTTATGTGTTTGCTCTTCTCGGCCAGGTAGCCATATTTACTTATTTCATTTTTTTGTTTTGAGGTATGGTCTCACTTTAGCCCAGGCTGACCTGGAACTTATTTTTAATTTTATTTATTTGCATGTGTGTACATACACACACACATCAGGATCTCTTGCCACTGCAAATGAATGTCCATCCATAATTAAATGGGTAGCTAAGGAATTAAACCCTGTAACCAAGCTTTGCTAGCAGCACTTTTAACCTTGGGCTGGAAGATATCTCAGTGGTTAAAGGTGCTTGCTTGCAAAGTCTGACAGCCTAAGTTCGATTCCCCAGTACCCACATAAAGTCAGATGCACAAAGTGGCGGTGCTTGTGTCTGGAGTTCTTTGCAGTAACAGGAGGCCCTGATGTGCCCATTCTCTCTAACTGCCTATCAAATAAAAAAATATTTTTTTAAAAAATAAAAATGAAGCCAGGCGTGGTGGCGCACGCCTTTAATCCCAGCACTTGGGAGGCAGAGGTAGGAGGATCGCCATGAGTTCAAGGCCACCCTGAGACTACATAGTGAATTCCAGGTCAGCCTGGGCTGGAGTGAGACCCTACCTCGAAAAACCAAAAATAAATAAATAAATAAATAAATAATAATAATAATAAAAATGAAACTGCAAAATTCTCAGGAAAATATTATACTAAGTGAAAACTCAGGCTCAGAAAGACAAACACTATAGTTCTCGCTCATATACATATTCTAGCTTTGAATTTTAGATTTGTATGTAAGTTGGAGAAAAGTCAGTAGTAGAGCCCAGGAAGCTACACAGGGACTATGAGCAGAGAGGCCTGAAAAGGGATGGGGAGGGGAAACAAAAAAAGTAATATGGGGATTATAGTCAAAATACATTATGCATGTGTGAAAATTGTCAATAAGACATTTAGGTATAAAACATTTTTTTAAAAATACTTAATTTATTTGGAGAGAGAGAGAGAGAGAGAGAGAGAGAGAGAGAGAGAGAGAGAGAGAGAGAGAGAATGGGCACACCAGGGCCTCTAGCCACTGCAAACAAACTCCAGACACATGTGCCACTTTGTGCAACTGACTTTATGTGGGTACTGGGGAATCGAACTCAAGTTGTTAGGTTTTGGGGACAAGCACCTTAACCACTGAGCAATCTCTCCAGGCCAGGTATTAAACATTTTTAAAAAATAAAAGAGATTACCCAGGAAAGAAAGAAAAGGAGCAAACACAGTAGTAAATTCAAAGACAATTCTAAAGGAAAGCTCCAGTCTAAGCATTCTTCATAGGAAAGTCCTAGCGCTGATGCTCAGGAAACTTCCAGCTTTAGTTTTAGATTAGGAGCACTCAATTTGTACTGCCCATGCAAATATTCCAACACCTGAAAACCTACAAAACCTAACATATTTCTGGTCTAAATAACAAAGACTATGTTTTTATTCTTATACTAAGCCAAATTGGCATTTTCTATCCATATTCTCAAGACTTGGGAAGTACAAACACTTTTGACACCTCACCCAGTTTCAGCATGTTGTTCCAGGATCCAGAACCTGTCACTTCACAAGATGAAGAGCTCGAAAATACCTAAAATCAAACAGAATAACCTCTGGAGCATCGAAATTTTACAAATTAAAAAAGTTTCTATGCTGGACTTGGTGGATCACACCTTTAATCCCAGCACTTGGGAGGCTTAGGTAGGTAGGAGGGTCATGGTGAGTTCAAGGCCAGGGTGGGTGGGCCACAGAGTGAATTCCAAGACAGTGAGACCCTGTCTCAAAAACCAAAACAGCCGGGTGTGGTGGCACACGCCTTTAATCCCAGCACTCAGGAGGCAGAGGTAGGAGGATCGCTGTGAGTTCGAGGCCAGCCTGAAACTACAGCATGAATTCCAGGTCAGCCTGGGCTAGAGCGAGACCCTACCTCGAAAAACAACAACAACAACAAAAAAAAAAATTCTAGGGGCTGGAGAGATGGCTGCATGGTTAAAGGCTCTGCTTGCAATTGGTTAAAGGCTCTGCTTGCAAAGCCTGAGTGCATGAGTTCAATTCCCCAGTACTCAAGAAAAGACAGATGCAAAATACGGAGTTTGTTTGCAGTGGCAGGAGTCCCAGTGTGACCATTTTTTCCCTGTCTGCCTCTTTCTCCCTCTTTCTTTCTCAAACAAATAAATAAAATGTCTACAACAAACAAAAAAACAACAAAAAGTTTCTAGGGGCTTGGGTGATGGTTAAGCTGTTAAAGGCACTGCATGCAAATCCTGTGTGCCTGGGTTCAATTCCCCAGTACCCACTTAAAGCCAGATGCACAATGTGGTCCATGCATCTAGAGTTCATTTGCCATGGCAAGAGGCCCTGGAGCACCTATTCATTCTCATTCTCATTCTCTTTCTCTATTCTTCTCTCTCTCTCTCTCTCTCCTCTCTCTCTCTGCTTGCAAATAAATAAATAAATAACTAAGTTTCTAGGGGCTGGAGAGATTGCTCAGTAATTAAAGACACTTGCTTGCAAAGCCTGCTGGCTCAGGTTCGATTCCCCAGTACCCATGTAAAACTAGATACCTAAAGTGGTACAAGCATCTGAAACTCATTTGCAGTGGCAACAGGCCTGGGTGCACCCATACACTCTCTGCTCACAAATAAATAAATAAAAATACTAATTAAAAAAGGTTAATTCCAGGTTTTCACACACACCTAAGTAAGATAAGCAGAAGCAGGGCTGGGGTGATGGCCCAGTGGACAACGCTTGTGGCAAGCACAAGGGCCTGAGACTTCCTGAAAACACTGGAGTTCAATTCCCCAGGATTTTTGTTTGCTTGTTCTGGAGATAGGGGCTAAATATATAGCCCAAGCTGGTCTCAAACGCACTCCATTCTGTGTTTAGTCCTTTTCCTTTCCCTTTCCCTTCCCCTTCCCTCCTCTCCCATTTCCCTTTTCTTTTCACTCCCTTTCAGGTGTTTTTGTTGTTGTTTTGAGACAGTGTCTCACTCTGTAGTCTGGGCTGCCTTCAAACTCATGGTGGTCCTCCTGTATCAGCCTCTGAATGCTAAGATTACAAGCATAAGTTACTATATCTGGCTTTTTTTTTTTTTTTTTGGAAGGGGGAATCTCATTCCTTTGCCCAGGATGGTCTTGAACTCTTGACTCTCCTGCATCAGCCTCCTGAATACTGACTGAGATTATGAGTGTGCGCCACCATGCATAGTTGGTTATTCTTTATAAATACCTTTTAAATGTCAAAAAAGTTTTAAGCCATCCATTTCCTGAGCTTTGTATCACAGCTAATAAATACAGAAACATTTCTAGAAATAAGTCAATCTACATGTTACTTCCCAAAAAGACAATATGAAAATATTTCTAAAGTGTAAATATGTTTAAGATCTTATGATCAGCAGTCCTTTGTGCTCAGAGTATAATTCAAAAGGTAGAACTAATGCTTAGGCATGTACAAGGCCCTGGTTCAATACTCTATATGCATGCATACACACACACACACACACACACACACACACACACACACACACACACACCAGTATCTCCAATGGAGCTGCATCCTCACTGACCTCTCCTGAAGAGACCACATTCCGTGTTCCATTACAAGAAGTCACCATGGGCTTTGTGGTCAGCTGGAATGGGAATCCAAATAAGCTTGCAGCATTGTAGAAACTGTTTTTCACTTGGTGAATAAAGCAATCTAGAAAGCATCAACAAACTATAAACACAGAGTAATAAACTATGGGGGGGTGCGGGGGGAGATAACTTTCTCAGTTCTTACTAAAGTATGATTTTCAAACACTGAAAGAAAAAGGCATACACAAAAATATATTTTCCAGGATTAGAGAGATTGTTCAGTTGTTAAAGGTACTTGCTTATGAGTCTGCCAACCCAAGTTCAATCCTCTTCAGTACCCATGGTCAGTACCCATGTAAGTCAGATACAAAGTGGCACAAGTATCTAAAATCCCAACAAAAAAAATAAAAAAATAAAATAAAATCCCAACAAGTCTTATGAAATTGGCAGCCAGCTAGTGTTCTGGCACATGCAGCAATCAATGACTTATCAACAAGAGAAACTGTCTCAAAAAGTTTATCCTGATTTCCACATACATTTGTGCACACACATTTACATACACACATTTGCATACACACAAATAAATTCGAAACATGTTTTTCCATATGAATAACTGTATGTTGCAGTCAGCTCCTCCTTGCTGAGACAAACACCCAACCAGAAGCAGCTTATGGGAGGAAAGGGTTTATGTCAGGCTTATTTATTCCAGGAGAAAATCATTAATGACAGAAGCTGGCTCACTTCCATAGATCAGTGGCAGAGAGACACCATCAAACAAACAAGCTCGAACCAATAGAGCTCCAACTGCTCTCCATACCATCTGAGGGCTAGACCCAAGACCCGTCCCTAAACACACCTTAGGTCTGAACTCCAAGATCTACTCCTAAACTTAGGGTTGGACTCTAAGACCCATCCCCCAGTGACACACGCCCTTGTAGGAGGGATCTGCCTGCTAGGGGCTCAATTTTAATAAAACACCTGAGTCTATGGGGCTGGGATGAATCTCCAACCAAGCACAGTTATGGGAGGAAAGGATTTGTTGAAGCTACAGATCCAGGGGAAGTTCCATAATGGTGAAAGAGGCTGGCCCCCTTTCACTGGTCCAAGCAGAGAGGGAGAGAAGTCATCACCAATACCACACACATAGAACAGCAAATAGGCGGGGGTGGGGGGGAGGGATTTTTCTCCCCCTTTATATAGCCTTAGGGTGGGGTTTTGCAACCCTTTCCCAGACTTGTTTATTACTCCCGAGTCTATGGAATGTCCCTGGAGCACTGGACTCTCAGGAAGGAAAGTTTGTTTCTAGTTTTCTTGTATCTTCTCCTTCAGAGGGCTACCTTCCTATAAACAACCTCAGAGACCCACCCAAGATAATTAAAAAGGTCAAGTTGACAACAAACCCTAACCATCACAGGAGCCATACATTCAAACTATCAAATTCAAACTACCACACTGGAATTCCAGTATTGTGATTTTTGTTTTCAAAATTTAAACACCCGAGATGCTACAAAACCATGAAACCATTACTTTAGCAAATCAAATTTATTAAGAAATGCCCTAAAATAGTAACTTTTTTTTTTTTTTTTTGGTTTTTCAAGGTAGGGTCTCCCTCTAGTCCAGGCTGACCTGGAATTCACTATGGAGTCTCAGGGTGGCCTTGAATTCATGGTGATCCTCCTACCTCTGCCTCCCAAGTGCCAGGAGGTAGGGATTAAAGGCATGTACCACCACGCCCAGCTTAAAATAGTAATATAAGCAGTGAGTTCTGTGGAATATAGAAAATGAGCTCTTTATTTACTTTATTATGTATTTTTGTGTGTCTGCCTGTTCATGTGTGTGCGAATGAGTGCAGGTGTGTAGGTGGGAGGTGGAGGACAACTTTCAGTCTGGTCCCTTGCCTGTGCACCTTGTTTGGAGCAGTTTCTCCCACTCTAGATTCTAACTTTATTGTTCTTTGCTGCACTCAACACAAAGCTTGTGGGAAACCCTCCTACCTCTGCCTCCCACCTCTCTGTCAGCATTCTAGGATTACAGAATTCCACCACAGCTTCTGGGTTTTTTTTTATAAGGGGTCTGGGAATCAAACCCAGGTACTCCACCTTGAGCAGTGAGCACTTTATCCACTGAGCCGTCTCCCCAGCCCTAAAATGTACTCTTCCCAGAGCGATGAGGACATAGAGCATGGCAGAATCCCATAGGAAGCACTGCCATTACTCACTGGTTTGTTTCCTTTCCAGGCAGGATAATACAATTGTCATATAGAACTTTTTGCTAGGCACAATATAGAATACACAGCTCTTGAGCACTACTCACCTCTTCCTGCTACCAATAATAAAGATCACAAAACAGATGAGTTAGGAAGAAGGGTTTCCCCACTTCCTTCTTTTATAATGCTACCTCTTTCACACTTCTTACACATGTATGTTGCCTAAAATTTCCTTTCTATGTCCTAATGAAAGATATTGTAAAGTATTAGTTTTTGCTTCAGGGAAAAATAAGGCGTAGAATCATGGTTTTTAACAACAAAAGCCCCAGAATAAAAAAAACAGGTAAAATCCACAGTTTTCTGAAAGATGAGGGAACAAATCAAACATATGGAAAGATATATTAGCCAGGTAAATCAGAATCCAACTTGAAATAATTTGTTACTTGAAAATTATTACAAGTACCAAGGTTTTTGCTTGGTACAGTGGATGCCTATAATTCCAGTACTCAAAAAGTTGAGGTTTCTCAAGTTTGCAAGGAAGATCCTAAATTGGAGGCCAGCCTGGGCTACACAGTGAATCCCAGGCCAGCTGAAAAACAGAGTATATTCTGTCTCAAAAAATACATAAATGAAGCCAGGTGTGATGGCACATGCCTTTAATCCCAGCACTCGGGAGGCAGAGGTAGGAGGATTGGCGTGAGTTCAAGGACACCCTGAGACTACATAGTAAAGTCCAGGTCAGCCTGGGCTAGAGTGAGACTCTACCTCGGGGGAAAAAAAAAAAACATAAATGAAAATTTCAGTTCTTCGAATCAAGCTAGCCACAATTCAAATGCTCAACAGTTATCACTGTAGAAAGTTCTATTGGTCAGCACTTTATAGTCCTTAAAAGGCTCTCTCTCTCTCTCTCTCTCTCTACTTCCCCTCTAACAGATTCCCTTCTGTCAGAAAAAATTATTCTACTTATTTGATGGCATATTCAATGATGGAATGGGTGATCCTTAATATAGAAAGCCATGAAATGGGTGATAATCTTAACTCCAATGTCACCAAGTTTTTCTTTAAAGTACTAGGGAATGGACTTTAGGCGTGCTACACAAGCACCCTGCCACTTGAGCTATCCCCAGGCCTTTTTACTTTGTGTGTGTGATGTGTATATGAATGGGTACGTGTACATGATATAGTGCACATGTGTGGAGGTCAGAGGACAATTCGGGTGTTAGTTCTCACCTTCCACTTTGATTGAGACAGGATCTCTCCTTTGCCTCTGTGAACACCAGACTAGCTTCTGGATTCTCCTGGCTCTGCCACACACTACCCTAGGTGCGCTAGGATGAAGAACATGCACTATGTGTGTTCATTTTACACAGGTTCCAGGGAGCAAAGTCTGGTTGTCAGACTTGTGTAGTATGTGCTAGCCATCTCTCAGCCCTCTTTTTACTTTTGCTTTTGTTTAAATTCACTCTGTAGATATTCCCCCCCCCCAGTAACAACATACAAAAGGGGATGGAACTGGGTTGACTCCTAGGCTATCCATAATCCCCTACCCCATGGACTGATCCAGACTGCCCAGAGTAGGAGATCCAGCTGATTGGGGATAGGGAAGAGGAAATTTGGGGAAATGGGGATAACAACTCATTATTTGTTCATTAAATTTATCTCATTATGGATAATTTAAAAAATAAAAATTAAATTAAAAATTCACTCTGTGGGCCAGACAAGCTTTGAACTTGTGATCTACCTGCCTCAGCCTCCCATGTGAATGAGAATAAAGGCTTGCATTATTAGACCCAGCACCAGTAAAACTTTTTTAAATTACTACATTCAAGTACTACCTAATGTTCATTTATATTTACATTATTATTTTATTATTACTTTTTGGTTTTTCAATGTAGGGTCTCGCATTAGCCCAGGCTGACCAGGAATTCACTATGTAGTGTCAGAGTGGCCTCGAACTCACACTGATCCTCTACCTCTGCTTCCCAAGTGCTGGGATTAAAGATGTACACCACCACACCCAGCCTATATTTATTTTGAAAAGTAATTCAGGGCTGGGAGCTGGCTCAGTGGATAAGCACTTGTCACACAACTGTCAGTACTTAAGTTTGGATCCCTAGAACCTACTTAAGCCAGATGCTACTGTGGGTATCAGCACACCTATGGCAAGATTGGGGGGGGGGTACCGGAGAATTCTCTGGAAATTCATGAGCCACATAGCCTGGCAAATGGAACATGAATGAGAGGTTTTGCTCCAACCACAATGGAAGACAAGACCAACACCCAAAAGTTGTCTTCTGAATCCAAAAAAGTATCATGCCATGTGGGTGCCCATACTCACACACAAACACGCATACACACACCAAAACCTTCACTCTTATATAAACAGATGTAGTTAAAAGATGATGTTGGAGGCTGAAGAAATGGCTCAGCAGTTAAGGCACTTGGTTGCAAAGCATAACAACCCGGTTCCACGCCCCAGTACCCACATAAAACCAGATGCACAAAGTGACACATGTACCTGGAATTTGTTTGCAGTGACCAGAGGCCCTGCTGCACCCATTCTCGCTCCCTCTGCTCTCTTCTGTCTCTCTCTGCTTACAAATTAATTATTTTTTTAAAAAGATCATGTTAGCCAAGATTGTTTTACTCATTTTTCTGCTTTCTATTAACACGTTGCTTAACATCAAGACAGTAAGCACCACTGGGTTGAAATGAATTTCAAACACAGTTCCACGACAACTACCATTATCAGGAGTAGATCCAAAGTCACAACCACTTCTGAAAAGAGGATTATGATACTGAATTCCACTGTCCTTCTCCCTTCACTCTAATTGTATGCTTTTCACAACAGATATAAGGAAAAGTAGAAGTGACAACATGTTATACTGGTTCACTCACAGAGCTGAATGGCATCACTCAGTTTGAGAACAAATTTAAAAACATCTTTTATGGTGCTGGGAAGAATGGCTCAGCAGGCAAGAGCATTTTCTGCACAAGCAAGAGGACCTGAGTTCAATCATCAGCACCCACATAAAAAAGCTGGGCTGCACATGCCTGTAACCCCAGGACAGAGGGGGACAGAGACAGAAGGATGACTGACATTTGGTCAACCAGTCTAACCAAAAAACAGCAAGTTCCAGGTCTACTGAGAGACTCTGTCTCAGAAAAATAAAGAAGAAGAGTGGTAAGGTTTCTGTTAGCCTCCACAGAAATGTGTACCAAGCATGCACATCTGCACACACATGCACACCACACATACTATACAAACATGCCAAAATAAAAAAAATTCTTGCTGGACACAGTGGCTCACATCTATAAACCCAACACTCAGGGGGCTGAGGTAGGAGGACTGTCTGAGTTCAAGGCCAGCCTGGGCTACAGTGCAACCATACCTCAAAACATCAACAACAAAGCCTTTTCTTTATAGATGGATTTAGAATGTTAAAATGCACATTCAATACAGACTTATTTATCTAGAAAGATACAAGTAGTTACTTCTGGAAGAGGTAATAGAGTTGAAAAGGGAGAGAAAAGACATAGTTTTCATTATGTATATTTTTTCAAGCTTTGAATTTTGTTCCATGCATGTTATTTTCCTAGTAAAAATGAATTTTTAAAATTCATTACCTAATCTTGGTCTTTTAGCTGGTATTTCATCAGTGTCCACTGCAGAAAACAGAGTGCTGTAAAAAAAAAATATATATATTATGTACATATATATGTGTCAATTGCTATAAATAAGTTTGTTATTCAAGGCTGGAGGTGTGGCTCAGTGGACAGCATATGGTTAGCATATAAAAGACCCTGGGTTTAATTCATAGCACCAAACAAACAAGCAGACCGTACTATTCATGCCATATAGAATTTCTTTCTTATTCCATCCACTTTGTCAGGACAGCCAATGGATGTTGTAGAGACAGATTGCTATTCTTAAATCTCAGCACTTTTAAGAAAGACCTAAAACTCTCTACCACATAATACTCTGTAATCTGGTAAAATTCAACCAATAATTTTTTGAAGCAATGATCCCTCCCAAAGACAGACATCTTTTACTTCATATAAACAGCCTTAAAAGATAATTGTTAATTAGAAGGGGGAAATGTTGCATGTTTAACTGCTTTTTTGGGGGGAGGAATGGTTGGTTGCTGGCTTATTTCCCTCAATGTTGGGGAATAAACTCAGGACCTGCATGCTAGGCAAGCACTCTACCACTGAGCCACACCTTCAGCCCCTATGAATTATTATTATTTTTTTTTTTTTGGCTTTTCAAGGTAGGGTCTCGCTCTAGTCCAGGCTGACCTAGAATTCACTCTGTAGTCTCAGGGTGGCCTTGAACTCACGGTGATCCTCCTACCTCTGCCTCCCAAGTGCTAGGATTAAAGGCGATCCTCCTACCTCTGCCTCCCAAGTGCTAGGATTAAAGGCGTGCGCCACCACGCCCGGGCCCTATGAATTATTTTAAACGAAGGCTTTAAGCCTCTAAAGTGTAATAACAAATAGGGGCTTGATCGCCAAACAATTGATGGAAGGCTAGAATTCAAAACCAGCCTGGGCTACACACAATTTATACACAGAGGAAGAGGAGGAAGAAGACTATGAATGAGAAAAAGGGTGGAGCACTAGCCTATCTAACCCACCAGACCCTACATAAAATCTTCCGGGTAGAATAAACAAATATTACCCTTATGTATATTAAACCTCACCTTGGACACTTTATTTTTAAAATGTTCTGACTTGTTTGAGGGAGGGGGAGAGATAGAAGGAGGGGGGTGCAAGTGGGAATGCACACACCAGGGCCTCCTGTCACTTTGAAACAAACTCGAGCCCCACGTGCCACTTTGTGCATGTGGCTTTACATGGGTACTGGGGAACTAAACCCAGGCTATGAGGCTGTGAGAGCAAGCACCTTTAACCACTGAGCCATGCCTCCAGCCGCACCTTGGGCATTTTAAAACATCCTAACACCAACCCTAGGAAAATAAGTATGTATCTCTGGAATACATGATAAAATTGAGTAAATAATCAATTTCACCAGTGACCTAATTCTCACATGTAGTCATCATTTTGCTCTATGTCTCCCACACTCACCTGTCCACCTCCTTTGACATGATAGTAAAGGCAAATGGACCCAGGCCTGGGGCTACACTTGGGAGGCTGAAGAAGGGTGTGGCTTAATGGTAGAGTGCTCCCCCTAGCATGATGAATGCATGATTCCACCCCCTCCCACAAAAAGAAAGGAAGGAAAGGAAAAGAAGGGCGGGGAGGAGGAAGGGAGAAGGAAAGAAGGGAGGACTTTATCCAAGACATACAATTTGCATGTTATGCTCAATATAAATGCTCAGGCTTGAGATGAGAGAAGGGGTAGATGCTAAGTTATGACACTCTGCAGTTTCCCTCACGACTTAACACACTAGATGAACTTTCAAGGGGAGCATCACATCGGGTACCTAACCCCCACCCCCAACTAACGCTGAGGCACAGAACCGATTCTCCTCCCCGTCTGGCCCAGCTGTCGTCAAACAAGACAGCTGCGGGCGGCTTCCCGGTGCGGAGAGAACAGGGCTCACAGTCAAGAGGACTCCGGGCAAACTCCCTCCGACTGTCACTCGCCGGCGGTCTCCGGTGCGCGCGCATGCGCGGAGGGCTCTACTCCGCTGCGGCTTTCTGCCTCCCCGGTGGTCGGCAAGCTGACCCTCCCGCGGCAGGCCACCGCCGACGGGCCCCGCGAGCTCCGGCCTGGGCCCCGGACCGCGCTGCGGGAGACGGACGGCCCGGTCCAGCCCTGCCCGGCGCCCGCCCGGGCCCTCGCGTCTCACCTGCTCGAACGCCGCCTCTTCAACAGGGCCCGGGCACGGGGCACCGACCGGTCGCAGAAACGGAAAATGGTGCCGAGGATCCTAGCCAGCCATCTGTACATACCAGGCCCCAGCTGAAGCGGCGGCCGACACCCCGAGAGACGCGCACCCCGCCAGAGCCGCCGCCGCCGCCGCTGCCCAGGCTCAGTCGCCGGCTGCTGACGCGATCCCACGGCCCACACTTTTAACGTTCCCTGAACCCAGGAAGCCCGACGCGCGGCCCGGCCCCTGACGTCACCTCCCGCCCATCCGGAAAGCCGCATCTTCGATCTGCGCATGCGCAAAACCAATAGCCCGGCCTACTCCAGCCTAGCAACAAGAAAGCCCGGGGACGATTCCGGCCCAATCGCTGACTAGATCGGCAGCCGTTTGGGCGGGGCTTGCTCTTGAGCCGAGCCAGTTAGGAGTCGGCCTGGGGACAAGGCCCACCGACCACGTGAGCCGCTGCTGGGCTGGCGGGAGCCGTGGGTGCTCGCTGCGAAGAAGGGTGCGTTGTTAAATTAGGTCAGATTAACTAACAAGTGTTCGAGGCTTTAGGCGTCCTTTATTTTGGATATTCCTTGGCCTCGTATTTTATACGGATTGTCATGTCTTTCAGCCACTTCATGCAATGTCGCACATAGTGTTTAAACATTTTTTAATGTTTTTTTCTTATTAAATATTTATTCAAAAAAATATTTATTCATTTTTCAAGCAGAGAGATACACAGAGAGAGAAAGAGAGATAGAGATAGAGAGAGCACCAGGGTCACCACCTTGTGGGTCTGGCTTATGTGGGTCCTGGGGAATTGAACCGGGAGCCTTAGGCACTGGAGGCAAGTGCCTTAAACGCTGAGCCATCTCTCCAGCCCAGTATTTAAACATTTTGTATAAGATCACAAAGACGGGGCTGGAGAGATGGCTCAAGGGTTAAAGGCGCTTGCTTGCAAAGTCTGATGGCCTGGGTTCAATTCTCCAGTACCCACGTAAAGCCAAGTGCACAAAGTGACCCGTGCATCTGGAAGGTTTTTTGTTTTTCGCTGTGTAGCACCAACCCCCCCATAAATAAATATTTAAAATTTTTTAATAAGATCACAAAGAATACTTCATCCTGGCGGTTTGAACCAGGGTTTTAAACTGTTAGCACCAGTCCCTTGTCCTTGAGATCAAACCTACTACGACAAACCTATACATGAATACAAATTAGAATACAGACTAGCTGCTGTGAGTGTGCAAAGAGCAGTAGAGGGCTGGAGAGAATATTAAGCAGTTAAAAGGCACTTGCTTCAAAGCTTGATGACCAGGGTTCGATTCCCCAGTACCCACGTAAAGCTAGATGCACTAAGTGGCACATGCTTCTGGAGTTCATTTGCAGTAGCAGGAGGTCCATGCATGCCCATTCCCACCCACCTCCAAATAAAGAAATAAGATATATGTGATAGTTAGGTTTTGTTGTCAATTTGGATCTTTTTAAATTATCTTGGGTGGGTCTCTGAGGATGTTTACAGGAAGACAGCCTCTCAGCAAGGGGCAGGATGTAAAGAAGCTCAAAGAAGCTGGAAGTAAACATCCTTTCCTGTGTGGGCAGTGCAGGAAGGAAATTCCAGAGACTCAGGAAGCCATTAAGCCTGGGAAAGGGTTGCAAGACCCCATCCTAAGGCTATATAAAGGGGAAAAAATTCTCTCCTTGCCCTCCTGCCTGTTCCCTGCTCTGTGTGCATGGTGTTGGTAATGGGTTTCTCTCTCTCTGCTTGGACCTGTGAAAGGGGAGCAGCCTCTTTTGCATTCTGGAACTTCCCCTGTATCTATAGCTACAAATAAATCCTTTCCTCCCCCAAATTGTGCCTGGTTTGAAGATTCATCCCAGTGGCATGTGGCTGACTATGACAATATATATATTTTAAATAAAAGCATATTTAATCCTAGCACTTGGGAGGCAAAGTTGGAAGGTCTCTGTGAGACTGCCAGGTCAGCCTGGGCTACCCTAACTGGGTGGATGGGTGGGGGAGGGGAGAGCAAGAGTAGTTGGAGATAGGAAAATCACCCAGTGAGAGGGAGGGTAGAAGGGTATAACTCCTTATAGGAAGGTGGCACAGAAACAAGGATGAAAAGATAATGTTTACATAAGCAGACATTCAGCAGGTTTGTAGGTCTTCAGAGATGGACCCACCTGGTAACAGTAAAAAGGGAGACATCACAATGTAGGATTTAAATTACCATATGAAAGAGAAGAGACTAAACCAGGAAGTGCTCACCTTTAATCCCAGTACTGGGGAGGCAGAGGTAGAGTGATCCCTGTGAGTTTGAGACCAGCCTGGGCTACAAAGTGGGATCCAGGTCAGTCTGGGCTATAGAGTGAACCCTATCTTGAAACAACGACAACAAAAGACAGAATATACTCTTGGCCAAAGGAACAAAAGTCCTCTGGCTCCAGGTGGAGATTAAATTACCTCTCTTCAGAGAGTTAATCCACTCATCCAGTCAAGAGACCACTCCCCACATAAAGACATGAAAGACATGCTAAAAAGGAGAGAAGAATAATTATCTCCTTCATGAGATAATATATTACATCCCCCAGAGGCCCCTCGGAGACCCTCACTGCTGATCTTTGATTTTCTAACTCAAAAAGTCTTTTCCTTTCTCATTTCTCCCTCTTCTTTGGATGCCAGCCAAATCCTAATCATGCTTGCCTTGATGCTCTGGGTTTTTTCACTTTTTCTCAGTTTTTCTCTTTTGCTTTACTCAGTCCTTGTCATCCAGATGCCTAGTCTTTTGTGGTTAGGAGTCAAAGGACTCAGTATGAAAACCTGCAACAATACCTGTGGTCTAATACATGTGTCTCCTTCCCTGAGGTGGCAGAAAGTAATTTTCATTATTGTCCCTGTAAATCTAGAGGCCACATCTTTATTACCAATTGTGAATAAGTTCCACACTACTTAGTGATAGAAAATCTACTCTTTGGCTGGAGAGATGGCTCAGAGGTTAAGGTGCTCTCCCAAAAGCCTAACAACCCAAGTTTGACTCCCCAGTAGCCACGTAAAGCCAGATGCACTAAGTGGCACATGCACCTGGAGTTTGTTTGCAGTGGCTGGAGGCCCTGGCACACCCATTCATATTCATTCTCTCTCTCTCTAACCATTATGATTCCCTCCCAGCCCTCCCCCATATCTCTTCCCCCTCTAAATTGTCTGTTTTATTTCACTGTCATCATTTTTTCCTCCCATTATGTGTAGGTATTATCAGGCACTGTGAAGTCATGAATATATATATACATACATATATATTTAAAAGCCAGATATGGTACTGCATGCCTTTAGTCCAGTACTTGTGAGGCAGAGGTAGGAGGATCACTGTTAGTTCAATGCCAGCCTGAGACTACATAGTGAATTCCAGGTCAGCCTGGGCTAAAGCAAGGACCTCAAAAAGCCCAAAAAAAAAAAAAGGAGGGAAAGAAAGAAAACCTAGTCTTCCCTAAGCAATACTGAGAATCCTCAAAGTTCTCATGTCCCATAAACCCTTGTTGGTCGCACTGGATTGTGGCCGACTCTCCAGGCTTGGTGGAGCTTCAGTTCAGGTACTTTCCAGTACAGACTCTTCTCTCCCCACAGCAATTTCAGAATTTGGCTGTAAGCCCCCCACTGTGTCCATCAGCACCTGAAAGGTGGCAAACAGAAACCAATCTTTTTTTAGTGTCTCTAGTTTTTTGCCCTCTTAAAATATTTTATTATTTGAGAGAGAGAGAAATAGAGAAAGAGAAAGAGGCAGACAAAGAGAGAATGGGCACACCAGGCCCTCTTGCCACTGCAAACAAACTCCAGACGCATGTGCCACTTTGTGCATCTGGCTTTACATGGGTACTGGGGGATTGAACCCTGGTCGTCATGCTTTGTAAGCATGTGCCTTAACCACTGAGCCATCTCTTCTTCTTAACCACAGAGGCCAATCTCAAATGTAGATTTGGAAGCATCAGTTTCCCAAAGCATAGCTAATGTCAGGTTGTTACTGAAAGTTTATGTCAGAAAGGTTTTTTTCAAGCCGGGCGTGGTGGCCCACGCCTTTAATCCCAGCACTCGGGAGGCAGAGGTAGGAAGAGCACCATGAATTCAAGACCTCCCTGAGGCTACATAGTGAATTCCAGGTCAGCCTAGGCTAGAGTGAGACCCTACCTCGAAAAAACAAAACAAAACAAAAAGAAAGGTTTGTTTGTTTGTTTTGCTCAAACTAGGGTCTCAGCCCAGGATGACCTAGAACTTACTCTGTATTCCCAAACTGGTGTGGAACTCACAGTGATCCTCCTACCTCTGCCTTTTGAATACTGAGATTAAAGGCGTGTGCCCTATGACTGGCTTTATGAATTTCAAAGAATGAAATCCACAGACCACAGAGTGTATACTTTAGAGAGATTTGATTATAGATCTTGTGATGGTTAGGTTTTGTTGTCAACTTAATCTTTTTAATTATCTTGGGTGGGTCTCTGAGGATGTTTACAGGAAGGCAGCCTCTCAGTAGGAGGCAGGATGTAAAGAAGCTCAAAGAAGCTGGAAGTAAACATCCTTTCCTGTGTGGGCAGTGCAGGAAGGAAATTCCAGAGACTCAGGAAGCCATTAAGTCTGGGGAAGGGTTGTAAGACCCCACCCTAAAGCTATATAAAGGGAAAGAATTGCTCTTTGGCCCTCCTGCCTGT